>OX596250.1:5134890-5335028 GCA_951394255.1 Polyploca ridens
ATGGACATTATCAATGAATATAAGCAAAATCTCATTCTCCATATCCTCACATCTCCTTAGAAGACTTTGAAACCAATTGTTAATATATAAAGGATCAAAACTTGCGTCTTTCGGTAAATATCCTTCGGGAATGTTTAAGATTATTGATATTTGTTGGCACATGACTCTCAGCAATTCCAAGTTGTAGGCCGATCTTGGCGTTGAAGCAGAAAATCTGATTATTCTCAAAACGGGTTTCTTGAAAATTTCTTCACATTTGTAATATAAATGCGTCAATAAAGTGCTTTTTCCTGAAGCATCAGGGCCGTGTATTAGTACTGGGGGATGCCTCGTTCGGTTCGTGTAGTTCTCCTTAGCATTAGTTAGTATACTTGTAGCTGCGTCTTCGATTTGCTTAACATCTACCTTATACATACGATTATGTTCTATACATATCCTAAGATGAGTGATGTGTTCCAAAAATACTTCCTGAAAGATGAATGTTACACTGTATACGTTTGATTAATAGCACTTACGGTTTACGCAAGTATGTATATATACAAAACAGTTTATTTATACTACATTCTTTGTTCGCTGTATTACAGACTAACAATGTGGTACCTATCATGTAATATTACTGTATGAAAAACTATACTTATAATAATCCTTTCCGTTTTAAGACTTGAAGGAAGCAAGAACATAATTCCACTTTATTTTATGCCTGTCTGTGGACTTCATAAAAAATGAGGTCATTCTTCTTTAGTACCTTTCCAAGTATTCAAGTGTTATGATTATGACTGAACACTAGAAAACAAGAAGTAATGTTGTTTGTCTACTTTATTGATATTATACTCATATAAAGAGATCATAAAATTTTATTCAGTGAAATACGAATGAGGTCTTTTTACTATAGACACTAGAATAAGAGGCAAATCATCAGTACCTGTACAGTTTTTTTTCTTCCCTTCCCTTGATCAGGTTCCGTACTAAGGCTATCGTCGACAAGTGAACAAATAACAGCTTGCACTTTTTCCCGGAAAGGAGCGAACTTTTCCTCGTTATCTGACGCCGCATCTGTTCTCGACGATTCCGCTGATGAAGCCCTGGATTGATTACAATTTACCCAAAAGTTTGTTACAATTCTGTAATTTTACCCTAATTTATAGGAGTTTCAAAGGTAATAAAATTGCTATACGTTTGTTAATCTCTTCTACAATATCTATTTAATCATTTTACTAAGTACTATTATTACAACCACCTTCAGTTTATATCGTTAAATTTTTATCGTGATTTGTATTCGCCTGTTGAAACTTTAAGCGCTTAAAGTGGTTTTTTCTCAGAAATAAGTTTCCACGAATCAAAGCTCAAAAGAAAAGCGAAGTCTAGTTAATCCTTCATGGACTTAGAGTTTAAGATTACCATTATGCTTTCAGTAGGTTCTATAAAAATTACAATTCAATTGATGATTTTGATCATGTCTGAAATAAGGTTGGAAATAAGTCCGTGGTATAAGTTATCATTTACAAGTAAAATATGCTAAAATACTGGAAAAAAGTTTACTTACTCGAGCCTTATAACATGTGTTTCTGGCAATGTGTCTTCTAATCTCTTAATCAAGTTTTTTAACCTAGTGTGCGCTAATACAGTCAGTTTTGAGTCATCAGGTTCAAGGTCAGGCATGTCTCGAAATACGGCGATTAAACCTTTTGGCTGATTGCTATTTGATAGCAAATCTGAAAAGACACGGTTAGTTATCCAACAGTTAATAATATAAGTTGTTATAGGCATGCCACATTGCCCAATGAATCCTTATTGACAATGCTAAAAACAATACAGTAACAAATTGAAATATGCGAACGCGAGTGTGATTGATGTTTGTAAAATATATGAGATATATTCTACATGTCCAAAATATTTAAAATATTCGTAAGCTGTAACAGGTGTTATGATAAATGGATATCGAAAATATTTTTAACATTCGAAACTTTTCGAACATGTTAAATTTTTTGTTCACAAAAACTTTGTTTTTGTACTTTAACATTACAATTCAGTTAAAAATCGACTCCGTTATGTTTTCAATATGCATTGAAACGAAAAACAAAGCAAAACGATGTTTCAATACACACCGTTGTTCACGTGTAATTGAATCTGACGACTAACAAAATACTTTTTAACTTTTTCTGTTAACGTATTTTGTTGGACCAAAAAACCCAAACTATATCAGTAAATGGAACTAATATTCAATTCTGTTTTTAAATAAAATATTGATAAGTATCTATTTAATGTGAACAAATGGAATGTAACACATTACACACAATTCAATAATATTATCGGATTGATACTACAGGGCCAGTAGACAAGATGGTTATCGACAATCGTCATCGTTAGTAAACGATCAACCTTTGTATGGTATTGACATTTCAAATCGAAATATCACGTGATTTTTAACAATCTCTTATGTCAATCCCATACAAAGGTTGATCGTTTACTAACGACTAGTATATTATTTACTCTATGCTAACGATACGATTGTCGACAACCATCTTGGCTAGGGGGGCAGCACTGTTAATATTTCCGCTTCGTATATTCGCGGTTTTCAGTTAATTCAGGGAAATCCGATTCATACCACAAATAAGCTCGGTATACAATATGGTTATTTAATCGTATACCTGAATGAATATGGTTGAATGAAATTGATATTGATATTGAAACTATTTGAAACCGTTGGTTCTCGCGAGGGACACGCGTCCTATTATAACAATTGATGACATTGTTATATTTTTAACCGCGAGCCAACCGATTAAGCATGGCATAGCATAGCAAGCATTCATATTATTTCCCAATTTATCAACATTTAGTAAATATGTAAGAGACAAAAATAATAACATAAGTCCTAGCTTACCTAAGGCTTCTTCACACTGGACTTCTACAGAGCTCTTTAACAAGCCTGCGACGTCAGCACCTCTGCCTATAGCTTCTAGAACTGAAGCTGTGAACGCTTTTTGTACTTCAGACAATCGGTTTCGTTGCTCTTCACGCTCTAGTAAATCACTGAACCTGGTGAGAAAACTATTTATTACAACTCGTATGTAATAATGGTTGTTCAGGAGACAATATCTTAGTTAAGTTCTCAAGCTGTATTAAATCGATGTGGGATGGTAATGTTATTATCATATAAAAAGTTTGTATGATGCAATAGTAGATTGTATGACAAGGGAGCAAAATAGTATTTTCACGGCGAGGGCGCTACTTTGAACCACGAGCGAAACGTAGAATCCTGAGCGCAGCGAGGGATTCAAAGTAAACATCGCCCGAGGGAAAAATAATTTGCTCTCGAGTCATTTACTCTACTTTTCATCTCATCTCTATGAAAAGTATTATGTAATTAATGAATATATTTAATAAAAAAAGACATGTCAATATGAGTAAAAACAATAACAAAATATTTTTTTTAGTAAGCGTGGGTCCCCGCGCCGTACAGCCATCACGTACAATACCAGCCAGTAATTCATACAATTTGCGTTCATTGAATGATATATGTTCCAAATTCAAAACTCATTTCCGCCCGCTAACAAGTTCCTATCGGAAAAGAGCTATTTTGCTCCCACTTATAGAGGAACAAAGCGACACTTTTCGAATAGAAGGGATTAAAAATATATTCATGATTTGTTTTAGAGTATCGTTTGATTGCTCTGTCATATTTAATTCGACGCTATTTTGACTACCAACGATAAAGTAAACATGACGCTCAAAAAACGGTATTTCCTAATTGGACATTTTTTATGAAATGTCAAAGGGATTGGCTCCATGTGCCCACATAGCCTTATTTCTCCTTTTTTATTTATCTATCGTCATACAATAGCATGTAATATAGGACTTTATTTGTGCATTACGATAATACAGGACAACAACGTTGAACTAACTGATAATCAAATAGATTATAAAACAGGCAGTCTTATAGCTAAAGTGATTTCTTAAAAAACAATATGGCAGTTGTAGCACATATGAATCCACAAATAAAGTCATGATAAGAAATAACAAAACTAGAATAAAAAAGACAAAGAACTTTAAATAGTGTGAAATAACATTGAGGGAGTATATCATCTGTGCCCGTTTGATAATCTCAATATGGCGTGTTCTTATTTTGGTGTAAAGCCGACAGAAGCCTTGAATTAGTCTTGTGCATCGCGTGCAATAATCTGATACCCAACTCATCGAAATTGCGGAAGTGTCTACATCAGATACAATGATTACTGCCTCTGCTGAGAATAAACGAGGTATTACATTCCTTCTAGAATACGTTTTAAGAACTATGTGTGATCCTTACATAATGTATTTTTTAAAATAAAGATTTTCAGATCTATATATCTAATTATGAAGACTTTGTAATGATGTATTATGCTAGCAATTTACTCTGAATGAATATAGTATCCTAATAATGACTCGGTAAATCGTATTTCTATAATAATATAAGATATTGTATCAAATACAAAGAGATTCCTTTTTTTGTAAGAATGAGCCCAAGTAAAATAGGTACCTTCCGACGAGCGAACGCAATTCAATTAACTGAGCAATTTCACGAGTTTTTCCCCTGTTATTAAATTACTTAGGTTGCCAGTGGCCACAATGCAGAATGGAGTAGACATTAAATATTTATTTATTGTATCTGTTTGGACAAATACAATTTGCTTTATCTTTGTTATTTAATGAGATAAAGTTGGATTTGTACGTTTAAATGTGGCGATAGCGTAAAAAGTTCTTTTGTCATATAATCTAGTAATGTAAGTGAAATTACTAGATTAGTTTATGTATACATAATTACTTATGTTTATTTATCGTATGTAAATTAGGAAGATTGATACATAGATTTTTTTATTTTCATCATGTAGTAGTTACTCAATTAAGGATATTTATAATTAACACCAGGAACTCCTTTCTTAAAAATTCCATTATTTCTTCGGGTGTCTGTCCTCGCAATAAAAGTTAACCTGTGGGACCCTTTTAAAGGTGTAGCAATATTTATGTGAACGGGACCCGCCTGGCCATTCGATAAATTATTTATTTTACGACCCCTCTGAGTAATCGGACCTCGTTGCGGGGAAATAGTCGTAAATTGTTATAACCTAAATAGATGAGACGGGATAAGAATGATCAAAGTACTCTTGTAAAATATTACAAAACAACCTAACACAGATAAAAGAAAATCTTAAATGTCGAAAATATGGAAAAAGTGTTTGTTGTTATAAAAGGGCCTTGTTCACATTACATAAGTACCTGGGAACTTTTTTGTTGATTTATACTAAGAATCTCTACAAAATCTGCAAAATCTTGAGCTGCAAATCCTCTATTATTACGAAATGGGCTATTTTATTTCGTTTTGAATCAGGTCATATTTTAAAGTATCACGCCATATGTAGTTTAGATCGTTAGATTGAAATCACACCTCTCTACTACAAACTCTAGAATACTTTAAAGTTCCGGTTTGAGATCAAACTATTATCTTATTACAATATAGATTAAAGGAAATTACCATCCCCCCGTGTTATTTTTTTGTTTATCCTTGAAAAAACAGTCGTTGGCGATGAAAAGTTGCGGATTTTAAGTGTAATTTTGAACTTTTATAGCGTATCGGGAATCAGACTTTGTACAGTAGTACCCAATTAATATGGCTTACCGATGTACCTGCGCAGAAGATACATTTTCAAAGCGCGGGAATCGCTATTGGTCGGCAGCTGCCGCCATGTTAGCGCGCGCCGTTAGGAGGGGCGTGACTTGCGAGTGAGACGGAACTAACAGCTGCTGTGTATTATGAACCTTATAGTAGTGATCTAAGGTTGATTGTAAGTTTTAAGCATTCTCTCGTTAATCTTCGGGGCCATACTTTCTTTTCTGTGCGAACGAAGATTCACGACGCGCCATATCAGTTGGGTAATACTGTACATGCCTAGATATTAGTTAAACGATGGTGTTTACAAACTTTCACCGAGTTACTTTCGTTGACATCACAAACAGGAACATAATTTAGTTTGTAATGATCTGGATCGCAGTAATAAGAGGGTGTACCATTAATCAACAGTAAAATGAGTCATCTAAGCTGATCACTCACCATTTATCATCGCCTTCCAGGTAGTAATTGCCGTCACCATGTAGCCTATAACAGGCTCGTACCAGAGCCGTCTGAGGATTGTCTCCCTTCACTAATTCCCCGAAAATTTCATCTGGGATTTTGAATGGTAGCACAGGCTGGTACGAGGATGCATCGCCTCCGATTAGACACTGAGAAAAAAGTACCCAAATCAAAAAACAAAACAAAATAGGGTATCAACAATATATTAGGTACGATCTAACAAACTTGTATACGGGCGGTTTCAGACAAGCGATTTATAAGCGCGTATAAACTCATTTTTGAAAGCGCATGTCTGCGCGTATATAACGTCCTTCTAAAGTCTTGGCGGATATTTTGAGGGATGAATGTAATTAGTAATAAAAAAAAAATAGAAAAATCATCCGTACATTGAAAATACTACATTATTTATAAATTAATACTTGGTACTTACATAAAGTTCAACTTTGTTTATTTCTGGTGAACCATCAGACAGATTATTTTTCTAATATGTTTTTTGATTACTAATGAGTCATTAGTAATCATTACTAATGACCTATACATTCATCACTCAAAATATCCGCCAAAACTTTCGAAGGTATATGCACTATTAGGCACCCCTTTCACCACACGCGGGATTCGTACGAGATGAGACGCGTTTCTAAGCTCGTGTAAGCGTGAGCCGCGAGAGACGACTCCCCGCGTCCCCAGCGAATAGGCGGGATGTGCGGGAGTCCGGTTTTTTGAAGTGCGAAATGTAGCGCGCCTGTAAGCGCATATTCCGAAACGACCGTATAATTGCAGAAAAAACGCTAGTCTGAAACCGCTCTAAATGGTTGATATTTACATTTCGTTCTACACTGAAAATTTTGGAGGTGCACTTTTAGGTTCTACATTGTTTGATGCAATTAAAAATGTTAAGGAATACTTATTTTTAAATAATAAATGAGTCATTAGTAATCATTACTAATGACCTATACATTCATCACTCAAAATATCCGCCAAAACTTTCGAAGGTATATGCACTATTAGGCACCCCTTTCACCACACGCGGGATTCGTACGAGATGAGACGCGTTTCTAAGCTCGTGTAAGCGTGAGCCGCGAGAGACGACTCCCCGCGTCCCCAGCGAATACGCGGGATGTGCGGGAGTCCGGTTTTTTGAAGTGCGAAATGTAGCGCGCCTGTAAGCGCATATTCCGAAACGACCGTATAATTGCAGAAAAAACGCTAGTCTGAAACCGCTCTAAATGGTTGATATTTACATTTCGTTCTACACTGAAAATTTTGGAGGTGCACTTTTAGGTTCTACATTGTTTGATGCAATTAAAAATGTTATGGAATACTTATTTTTAAATAAATAAAAAAAAAACAAATATTTTACTGTTAACATTCTTATTTTATAATATTGGCTATAATAGAGGCTCGGGTGGAAAATTCATCTTAAGTTACACAAAAGAAGATTTATAATGTTTATATATTTTAATCTAATTAAATTATGTGAGAACAATGACCCAAACACCTTTCAAAAAACTTTTGCTGCCTTGCGCTAATATAATTAATTACTACTTAATTTAAAACACTTCGTCTTAAAGTTTCCAATTATAATATATTTTAAAGTAATTTGGAGAGTGAAAACTTATCGCTATCTCGTCTTCAATAAGTCTATGCAACTTAATTTGAAAACTAATTCCCTGATAGAATAAAGAAAAGCAGTAAGTAGTTTTTTCATCTATCAAAGCATAACTCATGCCTTTGACCATACAGCCTATTTATATTATATATTATAACCATTTTTTTACGAAAACCTATTCAGTCACTGTCTGCACAAAAGTAAGGTGTAAAACAGTTTAAAAAATACCATCAAATCGTAGATTTGAGGCAATTTGTAAATCACGATACAATATATATTCATACTTCACTTCACAGGTGTAATTAATGGTCTCTTTCTGCAATAAAATCTAGTAATCTTTATGCAATAAAATTCAAAATAACACGATTTTATGAAAATAAATAAAGTAAAATCGCAATTCTCCAAATAAAAATAAGCAGGTACTGTCTGAGATTTTTTTTTTTATATGTTTACGTCACACGGCTTGTGTGTTTTGCCACTTTCCAGTTATATTATAAGTTCTAGTCACAATAAATCACTTTCACATAGTCCTTAGTCAGTTACTAGTCCATAAAAGTCATGTTTTAGTAAAATGGTGGTTGTACTAAAACTTTACACGGACTTCTTGAGACAACTTGTAAAGTCACGATACACATGATTCATTTCATTTCACTTCACTGGTGCACATGGATTGATCTTTATTGGATAAAATACCACCGATAATATGCAATAAAACTCTAAATACACGAATTTATGAAAATAAAAATGAAGACACGTCACTCTGCAAGTTCCCGCCAAAAAGCCCTGTCTGAGATTTTCCAACATTTTCTTTACTTTTTTTTATAAATTCAATTTTAGATTGTTTTTTTATTTATTTTTTTAAATTAAATGGGCTTGCGTTTGGCCACTGACCCGCCCATAAGGGGCGATGACGAAGCCTAAAATGAAACACGCTTACCCAGAAGAAACCTATTCACTCTGGCCTAGAAAGTACCTAGATTGTAAGCGTCAGGAAACACAGACGCCGGAAGCAAGTTCCACTCCCTTTCTGTCCGCATTATAAATGAGGATGCAAAACGCTGTGTCCGTATATTCGGTATGTCAACAACGTACAGGTGAAAATTTTCCCGGCGTCTTGTAAATAATAATAAATTGTAATTAGTACTACAATGTCTCTACAGCCAGCTCTTTTACATATTTTTTTTAAATTTCTTTCTTACCAGATAGTATCCAGCTTTAGACCATTGATTACAGCAACGAATCTCTGCAAGATGGTATCGAAGCAGTGCTGGATTTGTTTCATCGCCGCCGTCCGTCCCGTAGTGCATGTCAACGAACTCGAACTAATAAAAAAAAAACAAAGACAATAAAAAAATGTTTCACAGAAAATTTCGTGGTGACATTCCATCGATAACAAATTGACATCAAATGTTTACTTGCATTTCAATTTCTATTCATATCTCTTTGTGCGTATGAATATGGTATGAATAGACTTGCGCATTTTTTTTGACAGTGGTTATTTTATTTATTTGCATTTACTGACTGGCTTGTATCATTTTTTTTAATCATCTACCAATTAACGTGAACGTAAATTTATCCGAACCGAACGCGTCGAACGCATCGAATGAAACGAATTTTAGAATTCTGTATATGAAATCTTATGAAAGCTCGCACACTTGCCCGCTTCCAGATTCGAACGATTCGACGTATTAGTATCAGTATTTTACTGGTTAAAAACCATTCAGTGCATTCTTTATGTAAAGGTACTATAATATCACAAAATATAATACAATTGAACACCACAATAACACAATAAGTAGCGAATAATAGTTAGAAAGAGTAGAATATACGATTATTCTTTTGTACTTGAAAAGCTTACTTCACTTTAAGCTCTACAACACGCCAGAACTATGTTGGAAATAGTTGGAAACTATTGTACAAAGTCCAGTCGTGCGTGATTTACGCTCAGACTCATATTATAAATTGCAGTTCAGATGAAGGTGGTTTTAGAGTTATTTGTATAGTATTTAGTACTGTGTTGTTTGAAAGTTTACTTATAGCTTATAGATTAATTATAATTGTAAACAAAATTTATATTTTTATATAATAAAGAGGTAAGATAGCAGATGGTTCACCAAGGATTGAAAGGTCAATCTCACATGAGATGGTTTGGGCGTGAGATTGGTAACTCTAACTCTACTTTTCAAAAGCTAAATATGCAAAAAATATCTTTATTTTCGAAAAATTTGCACTAATCTCGCTTTCCCACCCTTTTTCTTCATCGCACAATCTAATGTCTTTTAATTTTAAAAAAACGCCATAGTGCCTATTTGCCTATTTTTTTACTCTGTATTGAGGCAGCTTTATCGGGAACTTAAATCACATAATTATCCAATTTTTTAAATGCTTATAATTTATACAAAAAACTAAAAATAAAAATCAAATTTTTATACAAAGGTAATTCAAACATTTTGTTCCTAATAATTATAAAAATATATAATTGTATCGAAGTGTGACTGTATAGCTTACTGTCATTGCTGAAGAAGATATTAAAAAATGGAAAAATAGGGCCTTTTTAATTTGGCAGCCAAATACATTTATTAGGACTTATTTTTTGCCAGTGACAAGTGTAACGTTGCACTTGCAAGTTACATAAATAAATATAAGTATAGTTAGAAAACCTTTAATAAAACTTAATTACACTTAAATTAAAATAATATTTACAACTTATTCTAAAACATAATTAAATATAACCTATTAAACTAATAAAACCTAAAAATCTAAATACTTAATAAATATTATTGTACGGAATCTACAAGTACGTATTAATGATGATGGTTCCCGCACCTACGCATCCCTAACAAATCTAACGGGTTTGCGAGCTGCGCCGGCGCGGCGGCCAACGCCCAGTCGTTCAGTTCGAGAATTCTCCACGGCCAGTGCGCTTTGAGACTTCACAGGTGACGGCTGCGTCACTTGCTTCGAATTTTGTATCTAGTTTAATATCACGTGGAATCCCGCTAGGGTAAGTTCCCATGTATTATCTATCTGATTCTCCATTGTAAGGTGTTCTAGCTTTCTATCTTTCCTATCCATGCTAGCGCTGCTTCCTTTTTATTGTTTGTCAGGGACACTGTGACCTAGATTCAAACCTACCTACACAGTTGCGCAGCAAACGCTTTAGCCTTTTTGTTTCTGGCCTTCCAGGATTTACGTCTACATTTACGCCTACCTTGCATCTACCTATGCAGCTTGATAACTAGCTGTGGAACGCTGAGGGACCTACCTCCTGTACTGCCTGCCTGGACTACCTACTCCCGCTGACATCCTGGGAGCTGGACCAGACCGAAGCGAAAACTGAAGCTGCTACTTCTACCTTAGTTCAGGCCAGTGTTCCCCCTGTTAAAAACTGTACCCCCTGTGAAATCTGGACGTGAGGCGGCCACAGAATTTTAGGCAATTAAATGTTTCATTGGACTAATTTCCATTGTTTCATTTAATCGAACCCTACCTACCTATCTGTTGGCGTCCCCCTAAGGGACTTGCCACAGTGGCGCTCTTTACGTGTGTTTCTAGTGGCCTATTCACGTCTAGATTATTCCAGAAGTCAGCAGCTAGTACAATCATCTATCTACCTACATATTGTACTGTGAACGTGAAGGTGACATTGCAGAATAGCGAACTGGTACGTACTATCTTATTTTATTTTTTTATGTGACCGCTTACCCTGATTTTTTCATTTCTCATTTTTCATTACCTATCATTGTTAACTGCTACGTATTAGTATCTTCCTACTAATTGTGTTAATGATTGAGTAATTTTGTTATATAGTAACTATTTGAATATTCTAAACCGTTATTATTAGTACCTACCTACTGATAATAATTAATATATGCTAAAACTAAATTGTAAAATTAAATCTATTGTTTGTTATACGTAACAGTTCGCATACCTAAATTCATTCATTTCATACCTTTTCGTTTCTTTCATCTTTTCGTTTTCATTTCATTTTCATTCATTCAAAAAAAAAAAAAAAAAAAACATTTCAATTTTAATTTTATTTGCTTTGACCATCACCTAATCGTAGATAAGCTTATTTTCTCATCTTGTAAAGAACACCAATCATTCATTTCTCATTATATTCATTAACTACTTAAGTAAATCGTCTAGTTAATCATGGGAACTCATACTATTAAATTCTTTTTGCTAAACAAAAACGAATTAACCTACGAAGTACTCATTAGAGGCGAGGAACCTGCATCAACCGTACTTGGATTACGTAAACAAATAAATAAATTAACACCGCTTATACCTACTTCTGATATTTGTGAATCTGGAATCGATCCGGATATTGATATTTCTGGCGTTAGCACTTCCTTAAGTGAATTTACATCGCGAGTTAAATCGTTAGAGGAGAAGTACGATTCAAATCTCTTTGAACGCACTAGAGCGTTGGGTAATCATCTATATCACCGTCTAAAAAGAATAGATTGCACGGACTCTAAACATTTAGAAAGAGTGAGGGCTTTGTCGAAAAATGTTACGAACTTGATTAATAAAATTTTTACTATTAATAAATCGGCTAATCCGATTCCTAGCTGTGAGCCTGTTGTAGACGTTGAACAGACATCGTCGTCGCTAGACTCTGTACAAAACGTAACGATACATTGTGACCGCTCGCATTTAAATGATATACAAAAAATAAAATTTAACGGCAAAACGTGTGTACATGCATTTGTCCAGAGAGTGAACGAGTGTAGTACTGCTAGAAACATATCGCCTTCTAAATTAATGAACTATGCTACGGAAATATTCACGGACGATGCGTTACATTGGTTTCGTAGTATTAAAGACAGTGTTACTACTTGGGATGAGTTAATTTCTTTACTGATTGAGGATTTTAGTCATTTTGATTTCGACTACCGGCTATTGTCTGAGATACGAAACAGAACACAGGGTGATTCTGAAAATATTACTATATATTTTGCTAAAATGTCTGAATTATTTTCCAGGCTAACTAAAAAGATTTCTGAACAAGAGAAATTAGACATCTTAATGCACAATATTAGACCGTGTTACTCTAGCGTACTAGCTTCTAATTCTTCAACTATCAATTCTATCGATAATTTAAGAACCATTTGTAAGAACTTTGAAAAAATTCAGTCTTTGACTTCTCAATTTAAAGAACCTCCTAGAGTGTCTACTGATACGTTAGCTCCTGATCTAGCATTTTCAAAAACGTCTGAACCTAGTACTAGCAGATCTAATACATATAATCAAAATAGATACAATAGTTACAATTCTAATAAATCTAATAGTAATTGTTACAACAAGAAATATAACTATAAAAATCAACCAACAAATAATACTAATTATTCAGGTGTAGCTGCTATTGCTTCTTCTAATTCTAATACTAAAAATGTTTTCTGCCCTCGCTGCCGTAACTCTGAACACTCTTTGAAGCAATGTAAAGCTGATAGGTTCCCCATTTGCTTTAAATGTGGAACAATGAATGTCACTTACCCTGAATGTCCTAAATGTAAATCTCAATCTAATTCAAAAAAACTAGCTACTGAAGATTGCTGTAATATAAATGAGGTAAAAAACTTAACTAAAACTATTGATTCTACTAAAACTAAAAATTTTGATGAAAAGGATTGGAAAGCCTGGCTTTCAACTATTAAAATTTTCTTTTCTAGTTATTTCATTACAACAATCTTCGATAAAAAACCTATTGATGATGTTCGTCCTTACGCGGCTATCCAAGTAGGCGACAAAAACCTCTGCGGTTTACTCGATTCTGGTTCTACAGTAACTATTCTAGGTAATAATGCTCATCTAAATTTAATTTCACTAGGTCATACAGTCATTAATAACGATGTTGTGAGAACTTTTACTGCTGCTGGTGGACAAAGTATGGTTTCTATAGGATACATTAATCTTCCAGTTACTTTTGAAAACCAATTTCACTTACTAAAAGCATACGTTGTTCCGACTGTTAAATCAAATTTAATTCTAGGCATTGATTTTTGGACAAAATTTAATCTATTTCCTAAATTTTCAAATTCTATATCTCTGCACGATGCTACTAGTTATGATGGCGATGTGACTACTGTAACTGATGCTAAAAGTATACTACAGTCCTATAATGAACTAACTGAATGTCAGCGAGTTACTGCTGATAACATTATAGAACAGTTTAAAAATATCTCAACTGAAAAACGTGGTTTAGGTAGAACTAACTTAGTATCACATACTATTGATACTGGCGATGCCTTACCTATTCGGCAAAGATACTATCGCGTTTCGCCTGAAAAACAACGTATCTTATCTGAACAACTAGACGAGATGCTGTCGCTGGGTGTCGTTGAGGAATGTGAGAGTCCATGGTCTTCACCTGTATTATTAACTCCTAAGAAGGATGGCAAGCTCAGATTCTGTCTAGACAGTCGTAAGCTAAATTCTGTTACGAAAAAAGACGCATATAAATTACCTTATATTTCAGAAATTCTAGATAACCTAAAAAATGCTAAATACCTAAGTAGCATAGACCTATCTAAGGCCTACTGGCAAGTGCCTATTTCTGAGAATGATCGGAATAAAACTGCATTCTATATTCCTCATCGTGGCACCTTTAGATTTGTGACTATGCCCTTCGGATTGACAAATTCTCCCGCTACTCAACAAAGACTTGTTGATACTCTTTTCTATGGGCCTGAATTTGAAAACTCAGTCTTTGTATACATCGATGATATCGTCATATGCTCGGCTCAATTCGAAAATCACATTTCCCTGCTTTTAAAAGTAATTAAGAAACTAACAATGGCTAATCTGACTATTAACTACGAAAAATCCGTATTTTTCCGTACGGAACTTAAATATCTAGGCTATGTTGTTGATTCTAAAGGTCTTCACGTCGATCCTAATAAAATTGACACCATTTTAAATTACCCTACTCCTACAAATAAAAAAGAAGTAAAAAGATTTCTAGGAATTGCTTCTTGGTACCGTAAATTTGTCCCTAAATTTAGCTCTATTGCTGGTCCTTTGAATAAGCTAACTTCTACTAATAAAAAATCTAATCCTTTTCTTTGGACTACTGAAGCTGAGGAGTCTTTCACTAAACTCAAAGAACTTCTTGTATCTGCCCCAATCCTATCATGCCCTAACTTTGACCTACCGTTCGAAGTACACACTGACGCTAGTGACTATGGTGTTGGAGGATTACTAACGCAGACTATTGACGGAGTTGAACATCCTATCGCCTACACTAGTAGAACCTTGACAGGTCCAGAGAAAAACTATAGCATCACTGAGAGAGAGGCTCTTGCTGTCTTGGTGGCTTTGGAACACTGGAGATGCTATCTCGATAATGGTACTAAGTTTACTGTCTATACAGACCATTCAGCACTCAAGTGGTTTCTTAATCTAAATAACCCTACTGGACGCTTAGCTAGATGGGGTGTTCGTCTATCTGCATTTAACTTTGAAATGAAACACCGTCGAGGTGTTGATAATATTATACCGGATGCTTTGTCTCGCGTTTGCCAAATTTCAGCCATTGATAACAATCTAAACACTACATTAACTACAAATGATCAATGGTATCTAAACATATACAATGGTTCTCAAAATTCTCCTACCTCTTTTCCAAACTACTTAGTCAAGAATAATCGTTTATTTCGCTTCATGAAAACTCATCATCCTCTAAATAAAGAGTTCGAGTGGAAAGAAGTTGTTCCTGCAGAATATAGAACAAAAATTATATCTGAAAACCATTCTGAACCAACCGCTGGTCATTTTGGTATTTTTAAAACTTATAAGCGCATCAGTCTTAGGTACTACTGGCCTGGTATGCACGCTAACGTAGTAACAGCTGTAACATCCTGTGATACCTGTATATCACATAAACACCAAAACCACGCTGCCTTAGGTGAAATGGGTCGGCCCAAACACTGTTCGAGACCTTTTCAAACTATAAGCATAGATTTAGTAGGACCTCTACCGCCTACTAGAAAACTAAACTGCTACATCTTAGTCGTGACTTGTTGTTTTAGTAAGTATTGCTTATTATTTCCAATCAAGCGCGCGACTGCAGAAATTGTTACTAAGATCTTAGAAGAACAAGTATTTCTAATACATGGCATTCCTTCTACTGTGATACTTGATAACGGTAAACAATTTATAAGTGCTACGTTAAAACAGATGTTTGAAAAATATAAAGTACCTAAATTACACTTCACTCCTAAGTATTCACCTCATGTTAATACAGTTGAACGCTACAATAAGACTGTTATGACTGCTATCTCCACATTTATTTCTAACGATCAACGTATTTGGGATCAACTTGTACCAAAAATCCAATTCGCTGTGAATAGTTCTGTAAACGAGGTAACAGGCTACACTCCTTCCTTTCTAGTGTACGGGCGTGAATTAGTTACTTGTGGTTCACATTATATCGATACTGAGAACGATAACGACGTCATCTTTCAACCTCGAGATTCCTACGCTGAGAATATTGGTGTGCTTTCTAGTATCTTTAATAAAGTACAATCACTACTACTACAGGCTCATAGTAGGAATTGTCAACAATATAATTTACGCAGAAGACCTGCTGAATTTAATATTGGTGACGTTATCTGGAAAAGGACTTTTTATCAAAGTGATAAAGACAAGTATTTTAATAAAAAATTAGCTCCTAAATTCATAAAATGTAAAATCATTGATAAAAAGTCTCCTCTGGTCTATGAATTAGCAGATATGTCTGGAAAACTACTAGGTTCCTGGCATATCAAAGATATGAAACTTATTAACTATAAAGAATAAAATAAAACCTATATACTAGCCTTAAAATTAGATTAAAACTATTACCTAAACTGTAGTGTACTAAAGAAACATAAGTATTTTAGTACACCTAACTTATTGTTTGAGTATAACTTAAAATTTACTAATTATACTCTGTTTGTAAGGATCTCAAGTCATTAATAGTAAGATTTGATGATGTTATGAAAGAAGATGGTATGATGCGTGAAGTATAGAATGTAGTCTGTGAGTAATGATAAGTTTAGTATGAAATAATAGGTAGTAGTCGGATTTTGCAGTCTAGTATGCAAAATCCTTCGTTTTTTGGCGGGGTACTGTAACGTTGCACTTGCAAGTTACATAAATAAATATAAGTATAGTTAGAAAACCTTTAATAAAACTTAATTACACTTAAATTAAAATAATATTTACAACTTATTCTAAAACATAATTAAATATAACCTATTAAACTAATAAAACCTAAAAATCTAAATACTTAATAAATATTATTGTACGGAATCTACAAGTACGTATTAATGATGATGGTTCCCGCACCTACGCATCCCTAACAAATCTAACGGGTTTGCGAGCTGCGCCGGCGCGGCGGCCAACGCCCAGTCGTTCAGTTCGAGAATTCTCCACGGCCAGTGCGCTTTGAGACTTCACAGGTGACGGCTGCGTCACTTGCTTCGAATTTTGTATCTAGTTTAATATCACGTGGAATCCCGCTAGGGTAAGTTCCCATGTATTATCTATCTGATTCTCCATTGTAAGGTGTTCTAGCTTTCTATCTTTCCTATCCATGCTAGCGCTGCTTCCTTTTTATTGTTTGTCAGGGACACTGTGACCTAGATTCAAACCTACCTACACAGTTGCGCAGCAAACGCTTTAGCCTTTTTGTTTCTGGCCTTCCAGGATTTACGTCTACATTTACGCCTACCTTGCATCTACCTATGCAGCTTGATAACTAGCTGTGGAACGCTGAGGGACCTACCTCCTGTACTGCCTGCCTGGACTACCTACTCCCGCTGACATCCTGGGAGCTGGACCAGACCGAAGCGAAAACTGAAGCTGCTACTTCTACCTTAGTTCAGGCCAGTGTTCCCCCTGTTAAAAACTGTACCCCCTGTGAAATCTGGACGTGAGGCGGCCACAGAATTTTAGGCAATTAAATGTTTCATTGGACTAATTTCCATTGTTTCATTTAATCGAACCCTACCTACCTATCTGTTGGCGTCCCCCTAAGGGACTTGCCACACAAGTTATATTATTTTATTTTAAGAATAAATCACTTTCACATACTTTTTATTAGTCATTAGTCATAGTCCGAAATGGTAAAAGTAAAAGTCAGATTTTAGAAAAATGGTGGCCTTTGTATTAAAACTTTTCACGAACTTTTTGAGACAACTTTAAGAATCTGTTTGTATCTGTTAAAATTGTTTGATCTTTATTGGATAAAACACCATCTTATACAGGATCGTTGTTTTGGTCAGCAACGAGCGACTCGGGGTCGATAATACATGTGATACTAAAAAAAATATAAAAAAAATACTTTATTTTTTATACCTAATAAAAAAAAAATATTCATTGGAAAATCATGTAATAAGCTAAATTGTAGACGTAATACTCAACGGGAATGCGAGGAAGTAAAGGGGTGGGGCGATGGCGGCTTGCACTTAGCTCTAGTCTGTGCACGTGCCTAGTGAACATACTTTGCGGTAATACTACTAGTTTAAATTATTTCAAATTGAATAAGGTATATCTCAACGCATTTACAGTATTTAATGGAAATAAGTCCATTTTTGGAAAATGTATTTTTTATACTAACGCTCCTGCCTGGGTCGCTTGTCGCCGACCAAAACAACAACCTGTATAACTGTAAATCAAAGTACACTAAATTTAAGAAAATAAAACAAAAACGCAACGCCAGTTCACTACCACTGTGAACAGGTATGTAAGCACACTTTTCAAGCAACTATATTTAAAATATCAATAGATATCAAATATTAGTGAACAAATTAGTACCTATTTCAGTTGCAAATTCCGAGTCAGATTAACTCGAGCAATTATAAGAGCATTGGAAACTACGAACCAAAGTTTCAGATGCAGACTCAGTGCATGTAAGTTAGTTGCATAGTTATCAAATTCCTGGCATACCTACATAGGTACCACATGTCTGTTTGTTCCGAGTCGGGTGTTAATTATATTATATATACGTATTATGATTACATATCAGTTATCTGATTTACATACATAGTACAAGCTCTGCTTAGTCTAGCTGTCCCGCGCGGTTTCACCAGCATTCCCGAGGGATCGTATGTCTTCCCGGGATAAAAAGTATCCTATGTGTTAATCCAGAAAATATTTTATCTGTGTGCCAAATTTCATCAAAATCCGTTCAGTTGTTTTTGCTTGAAAGAGTAACAAACATACATAGCAGGATATTTTGAAAATTATGTAGGTATGCCTAGTTTATTTCTCAATGCATACCTATATGAAATTTTAACGCGTGTGGAACTGGGGAACAGCGTGGAAATAATGACAATAATTTAACTAGTTGTCTCCCGCGGTTTCACCTGCGTTGCCGGGTTAAAAAGTAGCCTATAACAGTCGGGTATAATGTAGCTTCTTATTAATGCAAGATATTTTCGAATTCGACTGGTAGTTCCAGATATTAGCCCGTTTAAACACACAAAAAATTCCTTATATTAGTATAGATAGATAATTATATGTATAGCTGATATTTTTTTGTATGTACATAAAGATACTATTAAATAAAATAAAGATCAATTTGACAAAGTAAGAATATTTCTTCCATATCTCCTTTAATGTTTTTCATAGACATCTGGTATTTACATTTCAGTTCAAAATAATATTGAAGAAAAACATCGAGTGCAAAGACGAAGATTTATTGATGTGTACAAAATAAATTTCAAATTACTCTCATTAAAGCCAGCCAACTTCAAATGAATGATCGGGGATGTTGAACTTCAAATGATATATCTTTCAGCGAAATTGTCTCTGTAGACTAGAATCAAGTAAATATACTTACTAGTTATAGAATAATTACAAAATGGACGGTTTTGCTTAGGTTATTTGGGGACACTGGCTCCTGATTGGTCTCTCTAGTTGAGGAATCTGCGAGCTACATTGTGTTATTTTTTATTACGTGAAGAACTTATTTCCTATTATTTATTTTATTTAAAAGTCGGGTAAAAACAGCTTGCAGCTCTCTAAAGTTAGGGATTTCAATTTTAGCGCCACTACCATTTCTCTGACATTTAATATATATTTGGTAACGGACACCAAATATTTTTCATTGTTCAAGTCGCGAAAAATGAATACCACTAAAGAGTTACCCCCTTATTCATAATCGCTTATTAATTAAATCAGTGTAATAGTGTGCCCCGTCTCACTCTTTCGATCACCAAATGTCACCTGTCAAATCAAGTCTTCGGAATTTTAGTTAATCAACGTTTGATAACTTTATTATGAATAAGGGGGTTAGAAAAAGACTTTAATTTTACGATTTTTCGTGAAACAAACATGTATAAATGACAAAACTTTTCCCACGGAAATCCATTATGTAAAGCAAAAGTTAGGTACTAATGTTCATTTACATGTTGAGGCCAATATAGCTTTGAAAAGCTTTGAAAGTTCGCGTGGCGCTGCATCACGAAGTTACATCTCTCGCGTGGAACGATGTCGTCCGGGCTCCGTACGTGAAACATTAGTAGGTATGTCGCGAAATGGGAACTTCGCTGGCAGAACTTTGTCCGTTGAAATGTAACACCCATGCTGCTAACAAACCTAACGACTTATTTATAGGCTTAGTTTTGCGAATAGGCTATGTTTATGAACTAGGTCACAATAACTGTAATAAAAATGTACCATTTCTATTTTATATGGGAAAATTTTATATACTAGAACTTTTACGGTACTTGAATATTCTGATGGATAACAGGTTGTCTGGAAGAGATCGCATCTTAGCGATAAGATGGGCGGCCATTGTAGTAATTTTAATATTAAGATTTCCTTGTTATTTATTTTTAAATACTTGTTGGTATACAATAAAGAGTTATCTATCTATGATGTGCCTATTCCTAGAACATTATTCATACATAGCTAAATTGATCCCAAACTAAGCGGAGTTTGTACCATTCAAATCAGATGTCTGATACTACACACACTACGTAAATAATAAAAAAATATACATATATTTAAACCCAGACATATCATGTAATTTTTTTTTGTTTCGTATGGGAATCGAACCCACGACCTATGGCGTGGCAGTTGGGTTGGGTATCAAAGCTCCACACCAACTGGCCTGTCGGATCAGCTGATTTAATATTTACCTCAATGTATCTGTCATCGTACGTAGCCTGCAATTCTGGTCCAACCAGCTCGAGGATTTGACGTCTCTCCTCGCGAAAATCTGAATACAAAAGGCAGTCTAAGAAATATAGATATTTATTAACGCTTCACAACTATCTAAACTGGAGATGAAGACATGTGCCATAAAAAGTAAGAGAAGACCATTGAGCTATTACTACGTATAGAGAAGCTATCATAAGCAAAAGTTATGTCCCATTTTTTTTGAGTCAACTTAAGTTATCTTGCGCTGAAACAATAATTACTTAGTTGTCTAAGCAGATAGTAGAAACACGTAGCGCTATCAGAACGCTTTCAGGAGTATTTTTCTCGCATAGTACGCCTTGATTTTCACGGCGCTTACGCGTTTCGATCATCGTTCTACAACTACAAGTGCGGACGGATGGCCTCAATGGAACGGGCATAGTTGTGATGTGTGGCGTCGTCTCTATACGTAGTAATCATAGCTCAATGGAGAAGACTGACATTTTCATTACGGCCGACTCAACGGTTGAACTTGTAGCACTTGAGACGCTTATCTGATTAGAGTTATAACTACGCTTCTGCGGTCACATCCAATTACTCGGGATATCGGTCCTTATTCCGAATATAATAAGGATTGTTTTTAAATATGTTTTTTCCATTAGAAATGAGTATTCCATAGTATAAATCAACTATTCATTGTCAAGCATTCACATCCCTCCTACTTACCCTAATAATGATGGGTCATGACCCGAAACCTGCTACCGCTATACGGGTATAGCGGTAGCAGGTTTCGGGTCATTGTGATTGTCATGAATGTACATATATCTAAGTTTCTCAACCCAGAAAGGTTCCTTAGAAGGGTTTCTCTAACCCTCTTGCAATAATTTAATGGGTAGGTACGTGTGTCACTTTCAGTTGCTGAGTGTGATGTGATATCTGACTCACTTCTATAGCACTGCAGGTTGCCATCTTGTTTGAGTTTATCTCAACTATGCCATAAATTTAAAGCATATATTTCACATGTCATCTAAATTACGGGCATGAACTAACCATTGTAAACAGATGCGACGTATATCTTCACCGCTCGAGGCCCGGGCCACTTGTCACTTTGCTGCGTGAAGCCTTGCAGCGCTTGAAGCACTGCAGGCTCCGGAGCGCTCATCACGCCCCCACTTTACCTCACCCCGCACTTGCACCTCGCCATGGCATTCTGGTAACAAAAGAAAAGCGTTTTAATTAAGTGCTTTATTTAAAACAATAGAATACATTCATGTCGTCATGATACCCTACGTAATAAATTATGATAGATGATCGTCAGCAGCCAAAAACACAGCGAAAAGAAAATATTTGTATTAAGTGAGTACAAATTATATCAATTTGTCTACAGACGAGTGTTCCTGACATTTACCCAAATAGCAGTTTGGGTGAGGCTATAAAACAAACGATGAATGCTTGTAATTTAGCGATAGCTTATAATATAAACGCGTAATAAGATCTATGTACGTACACAATATTTTTATCGTCACATTTCACCTCAAATTAGGCGTAAAAATAAGCTAAATTCATCTTGTCTTATGGCTCGTCGTAAAATTGATCATATTTCATGCTACGTGACGTTACGTCTGTCCGTGTGATTATATTTTTTATTATCGATGTATGTGTTATTTGGAAAGGTTATTCAATGCCTTTTTTTTACGCTCTGAACTTTTCTGAAGGAATAAAGAGAGACTTACCAATACTAATAAATAAATATGTTTATAGGCTATTGTAATCACTAAAATCAGGTGAGATTGTGGCCCTTTTCTTACAAGCTTTTAATACTTAGTTTCATCTGTCCCGTTGTCTGTGTGTCTGTAATCAAATCTTCGACCCATTTCCCGGTTTCAGGTTGAGCTGAAATTTTGCATGCATATAAATCGCATAACAATGCAATATTATTATGACTTGGAGCTGATCTGATGATGGAGCCGGAAGCCATGTGAGCTTTTTAATCAAACTACGCAAACCCACAGAGTTTCAGCTCGTTTGATTCGTCATGACAAGGAGGTTCTAGGGTCTGATGATTAACTTAATCAGACGCCAAAAATATAATAAAGCTAGTTTAAAAAATAAGGTTAATCTTCTTTATTTCTATCGGAAACCACTCAGTCTACAATAGCAAAGAAGAATTACAATGAAATATTCTCTATAAATGTATCAACTAAAATTTTAATCAGGTCAACAAGAATGCAATTCCGGGTCTAGCACAAATTTAGATAGTGCACCTGCGCTTAAACCTTTTAATGCCACCACAATAAATCGAAGATTTCAATAGCACTTTACTGCCAAGAAAGAAGTATTACTTTTCTTTTTAAATTATGGAGAGAAAATAAATTGTTCCAGTACAATATTCTCAAGAGCTGATATTATTGAAGATGTATAGTAAAGAAATGTTTCTCAACGCAGATTGAGCTGAATACAAAAGGGCTGTAATCAAAAGCTACTCGGAGGGTGTACGTTATACGTCTTTTTATAGCTAGGCTCTCACAATGAGGAGGAACTGGGAAGATTTATAACCTATACTTACCCCATTATAGGGATAACGGCTATGTATTTAGTATTGTACGAATAATGTAACAAATATTATATTTGACTTCTTCCCACGCCTATGGATTTACGACGACGGGCCAGTTGGCGCAGTTGGTTAAGGTTCACCTTACGCGCCGCAGGTCGTGGGTTCTATTCCCACACAGGATATACATTTGTGTGCATGAACATGTCTGTATGTCCTGAGTCTGTGTGTAATTATGTATATTAAGTGTGTATTTACAAACAAAAAGTAGTATATGTTTTATATCAGTTATCTGGTTTCCATAGTACAAGCGCTGCTTAGTTTGGGATCAGATGACCGTGTGTGAGGAATGTCCCAGGATATTTATTATTATTACTGAAGCGATTTAGAGAGGCCTGCCTTCCATGAAAAATATAATGTTTGTTTAATTTGTAAGACTTTTTATTAAATACAATATCGTCGAGCCTAAAATCTCTTTTAAACAACCTCACGACTACACTTAATTAAAAAACGATCATTCGCAATGAATTTCAATTTGTTTATGAATAAAGATGATGGATGGTTTTTGCAAAAAAAAGTTGTTATTTTATTACATTTTAAAGAGACTATTTTAATTAATAAAATAATCTAGAAATCCAAATATACATAATTAATATACCTACATAATTTCAAATGTACCTATAATATGTTTTACAATAATTCCGAACGCTCATTAACAGAATAGAAATCAAACCAAACAGTTCGCCTGTATATGACGTATGTACGTATATTTCATTTAAATTGAGAACTTAGTTATTATTGAATTCGGGGAAACGTAAACGTGATTACCCCTTGATTAATGCAAGCTATCTGTGTGCAGTAGCTTAATTACACGTGTAATCGAAGCAGTGATTGCGAATTTAGCTTTAATTTATTCCTACTTCGAGAAGTTAATGCGTTAGCTCCATGCACCATGCTTTATTGATCTTTATGACTTAATTTTAGTGTTCTGGAAAAAAACAAAACTGACACTTTACTTAAATGATTGTAAAGGCAAAGATACCCAAACGGACATAGAATCATGGCAAGATTTGTACAAAAAAATAAAGATTTTTAGAGACGTTAGAATGACATTATTATTGATCCTTGGTGCCTATGGAATAATTTGAGCTACATATTTAAAATATTTTTAGAACCCCGGGATAAAATGCGAATTTCTATGGCATTCCGGCGAATTTGATTATTCACGACCAAAAGCGTTATGTTGTTGTTATGTTTTGCGGGGTTTATAAAATATTTCATTTATATTAACATGTTGCTGGTAATGTAATCTGAAAATTGGAAGTGATTCAAAACCCTCTAAAATGTTTAATTTTTTTGTACAAATAAATATATGGATCTCGCGATGATTATTTTTTAAACGTAATAAATATTGAGAAATAGCTCTATGAGCTTACAGATTAAATTGCATAGCAGTAAAGAATTTAATAATACCTACGTATCAAATTCGCGTAGAATATTATTCGCATACCTACCAAACTACCAACATAACATTGAACAAGTAACCCAAAGAAGAGCAATAAGGCGTTCATTTTGTTTGGAATCTCTTCTGTCCATTCCCCACCGGCAATGCGCTCTAATTGTTAGTCAATGATACACTAAACAGCAGTGGCGTGCATTGGTTTTCGGAGTAGGTAGGCAATCAAGCACTAGGTAGATGGAGCAAGTTAATTGTACACGAATATTTATGATAATAAATGTAGTAGTAGTAGTAAAGTTTTGGTGTTTCAACGAAGGAAAACTGACTGAGTGGTTTTGCACGTAATTTTTCGATGCATATTGCATCTTCACCACACGTACTACACTTCAATTTATCCATGTTCACACAGAACAGACACACAGCACAGCAATTCCTAACATATACAAAAAATAACAAAAACAAATCACAATATACGTCAGTCACGTAGGTTTTTTTTTGTTAATTTGTTCTTGACCATGGATACTAAGTCCTTCAGTCGCATACATTTTATTTATAATATCACTTTAATATAGTCCGCACATTCAATTTCACATAGTCCGCATGATCAGTCACCGTCCAGTCATGTTTTAGTAAAATGGTGGTCGTTGTACTAACACTTATCACGGACTTTTTGAGACAATTTGTAAACTCACGATACACATATTCATTTCATTTCACGTCACTTCTGCACAAAGATTGATCTTTATTGGATAAAATACCACTAATAATATGCAATTAAACTCAAAATACACGAATTTATGAAAATTAAAATTAAAACGCTACGTCACTCTGCAAGTTCCCGCCAAAAGTCAGTCACGTAGGACGATTTTTGCTACTAATTAACTAAGAAAAATATTTATGCCATAATATAATATAAATAACGATTTTCTAAGGATTGATCAATTAATTCTTTTATATATATTTTTTTAATCGATTTCGGACACTTCAATTTGAATCTATCTATATTAAAGTACGGTAACCCTATGCAATACCAGCCAAACAACCCATAAACAAAACAATACAAATAAATTGCGAAGTTATATTTGAGTTGTTCTAACGTTGGTAAACTGTAGTGTTTTTAATTTGGATGGGTTACAATTGTCACAACAGAGTAGGTATGGTTACTTTTGGTCTATAAATCGCGAATGTCAAATGTCAGTGTGCTACGCATAGCAAATACGTGATTTATGCTTTCGTCGTATTATCCTAAAGAAGTGTGTGTGTGTGTATGCATACGCCGAAATCGTTTTAGTGTGCGTGAATTTGATACACAAACTCGCGAGTGCATGCGCGGCAATGTTTGAAATTTCGTATTGAATGCTAGGTTAGAAATTTTATGTAAATTTTTAAAATGATTATATAGTTTAATTGAATCAAAATATTATTTTATTGAATCTATCTCATGAGGTAAGCATTGCTTATTTGCCTATATGGAATGCACGCCACTGCTAAACAGTGATTGGTCGGTACAGTTATTAATCAGTGCAAAAACACTTACTAGTTGCGGAGTTGGATTGATCGGTATTACTACTCTAAAGGGATTCTTTCTCGTTGCTTAGCAATTACTATCCTGATTTAATAAATACTAGGCTGTTACATACAACTACAGATTTTTTTAAAAATTCACATATTTCTACGTCTTATGCTCATTTTTATTAACCAATGCCACCTAATAAATTTCAATTTGATAAATTTGTATGATAAGCTGTAATTTTTGGTGAAAATGTGTTTCTATGGTTCCAATGGTGTACAGTCCACCGACGCACATGCTACGAATACGAAATTACGCCGTATTACTAACACTATAAAAATCTAAATTGATTTCGAGTAACATGTGGTCTTGAAATGGGCGCCGCGTGCATCCGTGAAATCAAGCACCGTGAGTGAGTCTCTCAAGCTCTTTAAACAAAGTGAAGTTTAAGCGGAACTTGAAAACACCGAGACATCTTTATTGTCTGTGTAGATTTAAACCTGTACAATTCTTGAGACATATTTCATTTCACATATTCTACGATGTAATACGAAAATGTTCTCAAGTTTCAAATTACTCTGTGAGATTTCAAACAATGAAGCCCCCACAAAATACAAGATCTCTAAATATTTATTTTCAGGTACTCACAACGAAATATTGTAAAAGGGTCCGAATAAAAAATTACATTAAGGAATGGTTTATGGTGCCACTCCGTCCTTCTATCTGTCCGTCTGTCACAGCGGTATTTCAGCAACCACGAATGCTATTAATTTAATTAAATATTGCTTATCTTATAATCACCTTATTGCAATTAAAAAACTTTAAAAATTATTTATATTTTAGCAGAGAGGCCGAAATGGTGGACCGATATTTTAAAGTACAAGGGCTACAAGTTTAAATGGGGTATTATATGAACGGGCTTTGTTTGTAAATTCCAAAACAGGTTTTTATTCACTTTTATATTTCATAGTAAAGTTTTTGACTTATGATGAAAAATATAAAAAAAATACCATTCCCCCTTAATTCCGAAGTTTGCAAAGCGAAAAATCAGAAATAACTACCGTTGATAAAAATTGATGTAAATATTACATGAAAAATATAACGATGTTTCTAAAAAGCACATTTTTGAATTACTGTCGATTATCACTCGTCAAGACTTAAAAAAAAAAAACAGAATCTGTCAATGTTCTGAATTACTACCTACGAAACATTTATAAATTCGCTTCCCGACTGATCGAGATGACAGGCTGACGAACTGGCGGTAAATGTCTTTATAATTAAAGCCTTCGTCTGACCATCGAGCGGGTGGTGTGCCAGGCAATAGTAGTCCGTGAGTTATACCTATTATGTTAGTAATCTGTAGTACACCTACTCAATCATCTATTCATAAATTTCACCCTTATTGTTACTGATTATTACACTCAATGAACATTATCTGTACAAAATTGACTACAATACTCTTGAGCGAAACATTGACATTGTACAGAGGTCTGAGGTCGCCAGTCATTTGTCCCAGACAGTCACTTGAAACAAATCGACTACGTTTATGTCTATTCAATTATATACTAATATTGTATTGAGATCTCAAAGATGGTTCTTACAATGAACTTTAATTAAAGATTGATTAGTCTTTGTTCTCGCGCCTTATTCATTTACATAAAAAATCTTTATCTTAGGCAAGAATATATTTTTAACTTTATAATTGATCTTTTTTACTGTTTATAGGCTTGTGTTTGACCGCAATCTCACCATGGTAAGTGATGATGCGGCTGAAGGTGGTAAGCACACCTAGAAGGAACTGGCTCTCAAGTGCAGCTATCGGAACACACCGAAAGGTGCTTGGCGACAGATTTTCAACTTGAGGGTGGTAGCCAGCCAAGCGGGTACTACAAAGTACCCTACCACCGTGCTATGGTTTCCTCACGATTTTTCCTTCACCGAAAACTCAAGCTCATTGTAGGATTCGAACCCGGGACCTTCATCTCGGTATCCGAACCACTACCACTGAGCTATCATCGCCTTAAAATCTTAAAAAAAGATCTTTAAAAAGGTCTTCAAAATTGGTATACCTTTTTAATAAATTTACGCTTTGCTCATGTGAAATAGATTAAAGGTGGTGCTCTCCCCAATCGGATTACCTCGAAAACCGATTTATTGAATTAGGTTTAGATCGGGTCGCCTTTCCACTTATCCATCATCCTATCGTTTATTAGAGATCTTTACCAAAATTGAAAAGTCGGGATCTATCTCATGTAAGAATGTTTGTGACATAACGCATAAATGGCAAGACGCATTTGGATGAAATTGGCACACAGTTAAAATATATCCAAAATTAACACATTGGTTACTTTTTAACCTGGAAAAATATTTGTTCTCTCGGATAAGAATAAAATAGAATTAGTTACCTTGGGGTGTAAGCTACCTCCATCCCTACAACCAACCCAACATTATATTTTAATTTATTATTACTTGTTTGATAACACGTCCGGTTGAGAGCTAATCTTACTGCAAGAACTATTGTATTACAGAAAAGTTATTAACTGTGGATACATTTTTCACCTTACGACCATGTGACGATAGCGAAACAGCCAACCCACATATTTTGACTAAGGAGTAGAATTTGTGAAGTTAGAGCTTGTAGAGTTAGGGCGTGTAGAGTTATAAGCTTAGCTCCACATGAGATCAGATAACTGTTTGACAGTCCGGTCTCGTCTTGGCAACATTTTACATGAAAATGTTTTTGGTGGGATATATTATACCGCTGTAACAGACGGACATTTTCCTTTTTGATTCGGGACGCTAAAAAGTAACTTTCCAATACTTTGCGGCAAATTTAGTCAATCGCAAAACAATATTCATTTTCATATAAAAAGTGAAATAAGTAAACATTTGGATGGAGTTACTTTACGAATAGAATTAGAATATCGTATCATATTTCTGACTTGAATTATTCATTGCAAAGAATAAACTGTGAGATGAATCCTACGTAATAAAGAGACTAAGACAAAAAATATAATTTTTATAAATTATAAAAAAAGGAAGTTTGCACGATTTTCAAAGTCAATATATTCCTATCATCGGTACAAAGGAAAATGTTTATCAGAATAGTGTCGATCGATTCAAGCAGTTAGGTAATTAAACAAAAAGAAATTATAATTTACCGTAGCTACTACGTTAGTTAAAATAACTTTAGTTTGCTCACTGACTTAGGGTATAATGTTTGATTGGCATTTATAGATACAATTCATAAAAGTGAAACAAAGTATTTGTTAAATGAAAAAAACATACGTGGCATAATAGTTAGTTACCCAAACTAATAGTAAACTCACTAATAATAGTTTAGTCGATCGATACAGGTAAGCAAAGGTACAACAAATTCTTATCTATTAGTTACCTAAACTGTCAATGAAACGACCCAACCAAGTGAAACAACAAAACACAAAATGTTGAGATAGGTCGCTTGCTATTCCAGGCATAATAATATTCAGGCTGTTTATCGTATAAATCTAAAAGATGACTATTATAGTGTTGCTTTTCATATAATTTGTATATAACAAGTATATATTTGTGTTTCTTATTGTTTGTGTAAGTGCTGTTTATACGGAAATTCAAGAAATATCGATACCGATGCGATATATTTTCAATTGCCATTATACTTTATCTTAATGGAATGGAAAGGCATTTGTATTGTTTACCTTTCTTGCTCCTTTCGATATCTGTTTTTCTAAAATATCACGTTGCCTGGAAAAGCTAGCTGCCCCCGCGGTTTTACCCGCGTTCCCGAGGGAACTTAAGAGGAAAGGATGGCTGCAAGATATTTGAAAAATAGGTTTTTAACATAACTATTACTGTCGCGCTGTGCCCTAGCTATCCCGCCCGAGGGCGATAGAGACAAATACAGCTTGGACTGATTATACCTATTTAAATTAGACGAAATCGCTGTATCGTAATCCCCGGTTTCCTCCTCCAAAACTGGACCGAACCGAAAAAAGATCAAGAATCATAATAAGAAGGACTTTAGCTATGTCTGTCGGTATTCCTTTTTTTTATTATATTCGTCAAATTTGCTCGCTGGACGTCTGATAAGGGCGTTAAAAGTGGTAAGTTTTTGTGATTTTAGAAGGCTCCTAATTCTTATAAAATTAAATTTATGGAGAAAAACACAACCGAGGGACATACAGTGGTACATACAGATTGCATGGTAAAATAATCATTGCTCTAATGTCATTATCCAGAGAGGAAACTGAGGATTACGTTTGTATGGAAAAAACGTCACCAGCGTTTCATCTTAAGTTTTATTAGGATTAAAAGTATTCTGTATGTTATTTTAGGGTATTATCTATGTATGTTACAAGTTTCATCGAAATCCGTTGAGCCATTACGGAGCTGAGTGGGAACAAACACACACACACTTTCGCTTTTATAATATAACCTTTTTATTTTTATACTATTCTGACACAATACAACAAGCCAAGTCCTATATTTCACCTTTGAAATATAGGACTTGGCTTGTTGTTCAAAGGATAAACCCTTTTATTTATTCAAATGCAATGATTCTAAACAGTAAGTCTTCTTGAAAAGCCTTCGTTTTTGTTCGCAATATTCATAAAGAGAGCTCAGAGTTATGACACGGCAATTCTAGAATCCTGCCGATAGAAGCGTTTTCTCGCGCAAATACGCACAATTATCTCGTGAATAATTCATCATTCAGTATTAGCCTGGAATACCATCTGATGGAGGATCTTATAGGTATACGCTAAAAGTTTAATTACAGCAAAGACGTGGTGACGTATGAAACGTAAATGTAATTTGTTTGATATTATTAGCATTTTAGGCAAATCAAAACTGGACCGAACCGAATAGTTAGCTTATAGTTACCTTATAGTTATTAATTCAATTTAATGTTTTTCATTTATTTCTAAATTCTTCAATAGATTATGTCTGTCTCCTTAATTGTTATATTTTCTATACATATAACTAAATGATATTTAGTATAAACTTGTCAATAGTCACAGTGATAACAAATTGCGTGTTTAGTAGTTTCCCTTTAGTTTATTTTTTATTTCTAAGCCAGACTTAAGTAAGTCATGCTCACTTTAAGGCCTTTGCTTGCGGCGGCGTCGTGTGACGGGTCGCTCACTTCCCTCCAATATGGCGAGGAGGGCGATGGCTGCCACACGCGTCATACTTGTGAACAGGTGCTGCTTGTGGGGGTTGGTCTGCTTAAGTTTGCCATTTATTTATTTACTTATTAAATATAGATTCAGTCTACTTTGTAGTTTTGCGGCCGCGCCGGGGCACGCAATTGTTGTCAGTGCGATTAGAATGTAAATATTATGTAATGAATCTAAGCTTGTTTTGAAAAGAGTAATTGCTGAGTTTATTGCCGGCTCTTCTCAGCAAATGCAACCTTCCGAACCGGTATTAGAGTATTAGAGTCAGACTTTTCATAAGTGCCTGCGAAGGTCTATTTGAATAAATGATTTTGAATTTTGAATTTTGAATTTTTCAAATTAGATCCATAAAAAGCGCTTTGAGGAATTAATTTCCAGTAAGCTGGGTGGATACTTTTATTTAGTCCTAAATGCGTGTAATCCGAGTTTACGCAATCCCAGGTGTGAAATTTTCGCTCTTTTTTAGTTTTTTGCTTGTAGCTCGAAAACGGTACGATGGAAAATTTCATTGCACTCAATATTAAAGAGGGTTATTAGTCGGATATATTCTCGCTAACAAAAAACTGTGTCACTCGAGTCGGCCACAACACTGTACGTACAAGCCGGCACGCACACATTCACAGTAATTCACACATTAGTTGAGCGCGAGTAATCGACTCTGTGTAAACGGCGACAGAGTCTAATTTCCCGCGGAATAGCCAACTAAGGTGTGCGTGAGAGATGCACAGTTTTTTGTTAGCAAGAATATGTCCTCCGTAGCCTGTGGTGGAAATAAATTTTTCGAAAAAATCTAATTTGTTGGCCTATTTAGAGAAAGTCTTTTTCGCTTTAGCCGTTTTAGTTTATAGATATACCCCCTTACTCATAAAACGTTATTTAACTAATAAACTGTTTAAGTGGTCACCTAAATAACGTCAAATTGTTTGACAATGACAGCAAGGTGACGTTATTTACTTGACCATTTATTCAGTAGATTTAGTTAAATAGCGTTTATGAGTAAGGCCGTTATTGTTTAACTTGCTGTCTTATTATAAATGAGGGTGCAAAACGCTGTGTCCATATTTTCGATAAGTCAACAACGTACGGTTAAAAATGTTACGTGTCTTGTGGTTCGGTGTACAAATGCACCCCGATGAAACAAAGTTCAATGATTCCTGCACACACTCTCACCTATATATCCTGTAGAAACCCGATAGGTTAGCAACCTTGCTTCGACGATCGAGGCTCGTGAGTTTCGCTTTAATTAAAGACTCATCTCCAATGAGTCTCCTGACTCGGCGGTCTATTGATTGATGGATGATCTGACCGAAGGTGGTGAGTACACAAAGGAATTAACTCCCATATCATCTGCCGGAACATTTTATTACAAAGTACTTACCGTACCACCGTGTTATGGTTTTCTCACAATATTTTCTATCACCGTAAGCTCAAGCTTATAATAGCCCTTTTGCACCTGAATAATACGATAGTGAGTAAATTTTTTCTAAAATTCTACAATATAGTCTACACGCCTGGATGTCACGAACGTGCTATGCACTTTCTAGAAGTTGTGTAAATGGTATATTTTCTAAATATGTTTTCCCATGATACTTACCGTACATAATAAGATTTTATAGAAAAGAAAAAGATTTGGACGGAGAAAATCTCAGGTGCGAAAGGGATAGAGGGTTTGCAATTTTTCAATTCCTATTTCTTGTATCTAATTCTTCTATAGATAATCCGATTTCATATCACAAAAAACCAGAGAGAACACTATTTTAGGAATTTTGAAGAATCCCGTTCTTTGCCGGTAACTCTCCAAATAAGTACCAGAAGGATGTCCTTCTATATTAATATTCACTTCATACCTAAGTCGGTACGAAGTGAATATCAGAAGCCCCAAACAACTGTGTACTACACAATCACCTTTATATTGTAAGGGTAGGTACAATAACGGTGCACCTGTGGCGTTCACTCATATTGATCCGAAAATTGCTTTTACCGAGTTGTTCACTCGTCATTTACAACAAATATCGGCGAAGCTTAATTTCTAATGCAGCTGATGTTTGGAAATTGGAAGCCCTTTGAAGCATTAAGGTTTGATGTATTAAAGGATGCTTCGGTTTGCAAATAAATGTTTGAGAGATTATTGTAGGTATACAATACAATTTATTCCATTGTAACATTGAGATTCAACTTAACATTTAATATTATTGATTAAAAATAACTTATTTAATTGTACGGGGAACTGGATACGTTACCACCGGGTTTAAACAAAGTTAAGTCAGAGGTCTATTGCGTCGTTGTATAAAACAATGTACGGCAATACCCTTTCAGCTTCAGTTCTTGGTATGCATTTGTAGGTACAGTAGTACCCAATTAATATGGCTTACCGATGTACCGCAGAAGATACATTTTCAAAGCGCGGGAAACGTTATTGGCCGGCTGCTGCCACCATTTTAGCGCGCGCCGTGCGGAGGGGCGTGACTTGCGAGTGAGACGGAACTAACAGCTGTAGTGCAATTCTGTTCTTTTTTGACAGCTGACGACGACGACGTCCGTCGTCGCGGTCTATTCTCTATACATTCGTAGTGCGGTGCTACATTTTTCAATTGGTCAATTAATTAATGTTTAATTTTAGGAAGCTCCTATTAAGGTCGTATTATGTATCCATTATAAAAAAAAACCTGTCACTTTCTGGATCACTTTCATTTATGATAGTTTCTGTGTAATGTTATGATATTTGAAGTAAGTATGTTTTATTACAAATTATTTATTATAAATCCAAGACTGTTATTTGTCGAAATCAGTCAAAAACAAAGGCCCAGTTCAGCAGAGGACATCTCGTGACAGAATATGATGATGATACTAATTTTATAGTGGTTACAGAGTTGGTATACATATTTCAGATATCTGCAGCTCGGATAAGTCATATTATGGGCATCCTTAAATCAGCCAATGATGAAGATATCTTGGAAAAACGTCGTCAAGCTCAACAGTTGAGACTTTTGGCGAGTAATTCTTTAACTATTCTTGTTGAAATAAACATTGATTAAATTGTGCACAGCACTACAAAGTCAATGCATTTTTATTTACTGGAAATGCTAAAATTCTTCCAAATTCTATATAGAAGTCTTTGATATCTGGCTTATTTTTATTATTCCTTATAAAAAAATACCTCGTCAATTTAGTAGTATGTACTTACATACGAGTATGTTATTAAACATTATTCGTGAAAAAATGTTAATTGTTTCAATATTTTCAAAATATGGGCGCTATATCTAGCTTTCTTTTTGTGAAGTTTAAGTCGTAATATTAAGATAAAGTTAAACCAATGAATAGCCTTCATATTAAACCTTTAAAATTGGTATATTCAGTACATTAAAGTTTTACTAAAATATGAAATAAAATTAGCCTTTATCTAGTTTCCATATCATAAGTTTGCTTAGCTTGGGATTACGACTCAGATCATTAAAATAAATGAAATCCACTCGCAGAGCGCAGTTGATGTTTACAATACACCTTCCAGCCCATTTTAATTCTTTTGACCTATTCAAGTATTCAATTGTTTCGACATGCAATAGTCCGGGAGGTACTGATGCATTTTAGGTAGTATTAATACGCCGATCGATGGCCATCTTTTTCAATAGATCTTGAATGACTAATATGTGAACCACGCATCAGCGATGCACCCGCGGTGAGTTTAGGATTGGAAGGTTACGGCAGGGGTAAACTTTTTTTTTTACAAATTCATGCGAGCAGCTGACGCGTGTTCCCCCCTCCACCATGCAGCAGACGATTTTATTCAGCTCAGTATTCAAAAAATTCAATTCAAAATTCAAAATCATTTATTCAAATAGACCTTCGCAGGCACTTATGAAAAGTCTGACTCTAATACTCTAATACCGGTTCGGAAGGTTGCATTTGCTGAGAAGAGCCGGCAATAAACTCAGCAATTACTCTTTTCAAAACAAGCTTAGATTCATTACATAATATTTACATTCTAATCGCACTGACAACAATTGCGTGCCCCGGCGCGGCCGCAAAACTACAAAGTAGACTGAATCTATATTTAATAAGTAAATAAATAAATGGCAAACTTAAGCAGACCAACCCCCACAAGCAGCACCTGTTCACAAGTATGACGCGTGTGGCAGCCATCGCCCTCCTCGCCATATTGGAGGGAAGTGAGCGACCCGTCACACGACGCCGCCGCAAGCAAAGGCCTTAAAGTGAGCATGACTTACTTAAGTCTGGCTTAGAAATAAAAAATAAACTAAAGGGAAACTACTAAACACGCAATTTGTTATCACTGTGACTATTGACAAGTTTATACTAAATATCATTTAGGTATATGTATAGAAAATATGACAATTAAGGAGACAGACATAATCTATTGAAGAATTTAGAAATAAATGAAAAACATTAAATTGAATTAATTACTATAAGTAATAATCTGAAAATTAAACAAAAAATAAAAAAAAAGATAACTTATAATAATAATAGCATACTTAGAATTAAAATGGACCTTGAACTAGCTGCTAAGTGAAGCAGGTGCAGAGAGAAGCTACTTCCATACATCCTTGTCGTCAATATAATGAGACACTTTATAATAGGCCCTACTCAACAACCGCTTTTTGATATGTTCCTTAAATTTAAAAAAGGACATACTGGTCACGCTATGAGGAATTTTATTGTAAAATTGGATACAATTCCCAAGAAAGGACTTATTTACTTTAGCTAATCTAAATCTAGGCACAGTTATTTTGTCTTTGTTTCTAGTGTTTCTATCGTGATAATCACTATTGACTGGAAACAAATTAATGTTTTTACGAACACACATAATATTTTCAAAAATGTACTGAGAGGGCAAAGTTAATATATTAATTTCCGGAAATACCTTTCGCAGAGATTCGCGAGACCCCAAACAGTAGATGGCGCGAATTGCTCTTTTTTGCAATACAAAAATTGATTCCAAGTCTGCGGCAGAACCCCACAGCAAAATACCGTAAGACATAAGGCTATGAAAATATGCAAAATAAATTAATCTGGCTGTATTAATGTCCGTCAGTTGCCTTATTTTGCTGACTGCAAAAGCAGCGGAGCTCAGTTTACCACCTAAGGCTTCCAGGTGAGCACCCCACTGCAATCTACAGTCTATGGTCAGACCAAGAAAAACAGTCTTATCTACTACATTAAGTTTAGTACCGTCCACAATAACATTGGTATCAACTTTTGGTACGTTTGGTAATGAAAATCTTATACATTTAGTTTTTTTAGAATTTAGCATTAGATTGTTGGCAGCAAACCATTGAGACACAGTTTCCAGAGCGTGGTTAACTTTTAAAAGGTCTTTGTCTTTTCTATCTACTTTAAATATCAGAGACGTATCATCTGCAAACAAAACGACATCTGATAGTTCTTTCACCATGTAAGGTAGGTCATTTATATAAACTAGAAACAGAAATGGGCCTAAAATCGAGCCTTGAGGTACGCCTAATTTGACTAAGGAGCCCGATGACACACTACCATTGATTCCTACTTTTTGTTGGCGCCCTGAAAGATAGGAAACCACAAGATCGAGGGCCACTCCGCGAATTCCATATAACTTAAGTTTAAGAGCTAGCGTTTGGTGATCTACGCAATCAAATGCCTTGGAGAGATCACAAAAGATACCAATAGCATCGTGTGAGCACTCCCAGGCCTGAAAAATATGCTTAATAAGTTTAGCTCCCGCATCCGTAGTGGACTTACCTCTTGTAAAACCGAACTGATCATCATGGAGTATCTTGTGGTTATTAAAATGCCTTAACATTTGGTTTAGCACAATCTTTTCAAAAATCTTGCTTAATGCAGGAAGTACTGAAACAGGTCTATAATCTGAGGGATTGTTTTTACATCCCGATTTAAAGATTGGAACAATTTTGCTGTATTTCATTAAGTCAGGAAAGTTGCCCTGTTCGAGACATTGGTTAAAAATTAGGGCTAAAATAGGGGCAATATTGAAAATAATTGACTGTATAACCTTAACTGACAAACCCCATAAGTCTTCTGTATTTTTCATATTTAGTGACTTAAAAGCCGTGATAATGTCATAGTCATTAACCTGGGTGAATGCGAAGTCTGGAATATTTTGTTGAAAATTATTCTGTAAAATCGATTCTGCTAACGTGGAAGACGAAGCAAGATTTTTAGTAGCCTCCATAGGTATATTTGAGAAAAAAGTTTCAAAAGCAGATGCTACTTCTAATTTACATGAGATTAATGTATCATTAATTTTAAGAGAAAAAGTATTATCTTTGATTTTATTCTTACCAGTCTCTGTATTAATAATCTGCCACACTGTTTTAATTTTATTATTAGAACTATTTACCCTATTGCCTATGTAGATGGCCTTTGCTCGAATACAAACCTGTTTAAATATCTTGGAATAGTTTCTAACATATATATGAAAGTTTTCATTACTATTGTAAGATCTCTGATGGTAAAGATCATACATGTTATCCCTACTCTTCCTGATTCCTTTAGTTGCCCAGTTACAGAATTGAAGTTTATTATTATTTACCTTCTTAGTTTTGATTGGACAAGATACATTAAATTCGTTGCAAATATCTTTAAATATTTTTTCATAGTTTACATTTGGATCATCAGAAGTATATGTAGTGTTACTAATTTTATAATCCATATTGACGCTGAAATTATTTAATCTTGTTTTATTAACTGACCTAAATGTTTTCGTTACGGATGAACTAAGTTTTTTACACGGAAACTTTACTAATTGGGCCAAATGATCCGAACGGACGCCACTTATTATTGACTTCTCTAAAACGTTACTGTTGGTTATTATGTTATCAATACAAGAGGAAGTAGTAGCCGTCACTCTCGTGGGCTCATTAAATAGATGAGACATATTAAATGATTTAAATAACGTAATAAAATTATTTTTGTCTAATGAGGGTATTAGGATGTCAATATTAAAGTCACCACAAATAATTACTGACTTATTACATTTTGATAATTTGCTAAGTATTTGTTCCATTATGGAACAAAACAAAGTAAAATTTGACGCAGGAGGTCTATACACACATAAAATAATGGAGCTTTCAATCTCTGCACATGCCACCTCGCATACGCGTTCCACAGAATGACAAGTAATATCAGTACGATTCTTATATTTAATATTACTATTTAGCAAAATGAGGGTGCCGCCACCCTGAGCAGTCACTCTATTGTACGCACTGGCAACAGTAAAGTTATTTACATTAAAAAGCATTCTGTCTGGTTTTAGCCACGTTTCTGTAAAACATAATATATCGATTCTGATTTCATCACATAATAATTCAACGTCAAGTATTTTGCCAGAGAAGCGATTAATATTCTGATGTAGTAAAGTAATGCCATGAGTATGCTTCTCTGTTGTCGGAGTTACAAGTTTAAACAACTAATCACAGTATTATTAGTACTACTAGACAATACCGTTTTGTCACTAAGGCTACATTTAGTTATATTAGCTATAACCGTGTTAATATTGTAAGCTATCAGTGTAGCAATCAAGTTTTTACATTTTTTGGGCATAAACTATATTATGTCAAATACTTATGAAACAAGTTTGAGCCGGCGTACTATGTCTTTTTTTTTACTGGGAGTGGCTGATGACGGATGTAGAAGACTTGAGCACTTACTTGAGCAGACGGTCGGTTCACTTATTAGTCATATAAGATCAACTATACATTTCAACGTCAGCCGGCTTACTATGACTTTTGTGTTTGCAACGCTACCTCCCGGACTAACCGTCACAACGGAGTCGTCGTCGGTTGCTGTCAAAAACGTTTCAGAATACCAAAGCTGCAGTGTATTACGAACCTTATAGTAGTGATCTAAGGTTAATTGTAAGTTGTAAGTATTTTCTGTGTGAACGAAGATTCACGACGCGCCTTATCAGTTGGGTACTACATGCTTTTATTCCGTTAAAAAATTAATTGGGTATTTATTTTTTAGGTTATTAGGTTATTTATTTATTTTTCCGTTAAAAAATTAATTGGGGTTATTAGTTTTTTTGACATTCACCCATGATTGAGGTTAAAGAAATTGGATTATTGAGGTAGAGTCTATTGTTTTCAAATGGTAAAAGTTCTTAATTAAAAATGCAAGTTTCTCACCGGTTCTTCCTAATTGAAAATTCAATAGGTATGACCTTCATAAGTGCTCCCATATAAATGGCTTTGAAAAAATGATATGTTTTTTTTAAATAACTTCCTCTACTAAAAAGATAAAAAACCATAAATAACAGGACATCCTTAAATTTCATTATTTTTTGCCGTATAATTTTCGGCGTGTACGATAAAAGTTACGCCCGCCCCGAAACTTTACAATATTACGTAACATACATACATTTGCATACACAACGTCACATTTATGTAAAATGAAAATTTTAATGTACACATGGCCTTTTCATATCTGGAGTCAAATACCTATGCTAAAGATCCTGTACACTTCTGTCATGTACACTTACATAGTGCTAATTTTCATTTTCGTGTAGTATGATGGTACAATTTTGTACACTTTTATAGTGTGATTGCCTTTTTATCTTGTTCCGTACGTAACGGTAATCCTTTTGTTGTTAAACGATTCTGACGCAGGATTTAATTAAATTTTGTACACAGACTGAACGTGGTGGATATGTGACGTCATTAATTCCCACACAATGAAATTCTTTTTTCTGCTGCACGAAATTCGGTTAACAAAATAGGAATTTAGTTACATAGAGTATTATTTAGATATTTTTAACCCTAAATCATGGCTATGTTCCTCTGGAAGGTAAGTTCCAACAAGATCAATAATAAGATCGTCAGGTTTTTTAAAACAATCAATCAGCCTATTTCCTGTATAATTAAACTGATGATAAATAGAAATTCGTTGTGGAAATCTATATTTATATAGAAATAAGTGTTTTCTGCTTGTGACGAACCTATGCGTTTCTATACCAGTCATCGGTTGCGATAAAACTTTGTGGAAGGCTTCTGATATTCTATATGCTCTGTGTAAAAAACAAAAGCGATGCTCACACGCTGGGAATTAGCTAGTTAATTAATAATTTATGAGTGATAAAGTTCGTAACAGTATCACTTAGAAATTCGTTATGCATTTTACTAATTAAAATTATCTTCGTCACCATTCAATATCGATAAGCATGAGATTATAATTTAATTAAATTGTGACGAGAACCGTAATCGATTTGTACATACTATGTATTTATTTTAATAGAAACGCAAATGTAAAACTAATAATTTAAATGAAAATGCCTATTTATACGGTAAGATTAGTTAGTTACAATAAATGCTGAAATGGATGTGTAGTGTAGCATAAATATAAGAAATAATTAGGTACCCTTCGAGGCAGATTGAGAGTAGCATCAGATTCAGAACATTGTGCTTGATGTCGCAAGTTATTGCTGAGCGTCTATTAGGGATGTTGCCTGGGTAAAAATATAATAATTCTAATTAGTCCGTCAGTTAGATTATCAAAAAATATTGGACACGTATTTTTTGCTTTACCAAATCATTAACAATTGACGAAGATAAAGCGCGACTAAGTTCGGGAGTGGGGGCTCGTGACGTCACTTGTTCCTAAAAAGTGTACCACACCGTGACGTCACGCGGAACTTCAACACACGATATCTTCGTATTTTTTTGTTTAAATGACAAAAGAAAAAATACGTGTCTAATATTTTTTGATAATGTAAATTACGGACTAATTAGTTTTTTTCAGGAAAGTAGCCTATTACGACACAAATGCAATGTTATAGATGCATTACACAAGACAAGGCTAGAAGTAGCGAAAATCAATTATAAATCATTTGTTAACAATTTCTAGTGATAGCCACACTAGGCTAAATATTTATACGCATCATTAGTAGATATGCAAGGTGAGTCATTCAAAAAAGAGGGAGTCGTTTCTCATTGTTCGGATATATTGAAGAATGAAAGTCATCTGACGAATTACTGGTTCAACAATGAACGTCTGTTAGGAAAAAGCGAGATGAGTTGAAAATTAGGATGAATTAACTGAACGATGAATTGTATGAAGAGTACGAAAAGGATGAAATGTCAAAACTGTGCATCACGGCCTCAACTAGGAAGATGATGAATGGAAACTCTACAATCATTGGGTTGGTACTTACAAGCTAGAAAGATGAAAACCTCACCTTCACCTTCGATTTGAAACCGGTCAAATACGAGCTGAACTCGCGTGCTATTTTACAGCTTAATTTTGTAGCTCTGTGTCTCAACTTTACTATGCAATTTAGCTATAAAATTGTAAAAAGTTCAGCAAAATATTTTTGGTAGGTACCCTAAAATTCTTAGATGTTTCTTGTATGAATTAAGTGTGTATTCTTTTTTATTATTTTCATGATAGGTAGGTATTAGTTCTACGTAGGTGGTATATTATTAACTGTGTTTTATTAGTAGGTAATACATAGTTATACCAACTCAAGTATTAATACCTATTTCTTGTGACAGATAGAACGTCAGTCGTCAAAAAAAAGGCTTAGCATAAAACAAAACGCTTATCTCGCTTTAAAACCCAATTTCAGCTTTTTTTGCAAGTATATTTTTCTCCATTATATTCGGATCGCGTGTTCGTTGCTACTGAGTCATGTCTGCAATAACCGTGCCTTGAAAACCGTACCATGACAACTGTCGTTCCTCTGGAAAACTTTAATCACAGTTCCTGTTGTGGATACGAGATTTTATAATGTGACCAGATGAAACTATTTCTGGAGGACAGTCCTCTTTTCATAAACATTGTTTAATTATATTTTTTCTAACAATATGGCACGTCAGAAAAAATTAAATTTTTTAGGGTTTAGTACCCAAAGGGTGCCAAACGGGACCCTATTCAAAAGACTCCGTTGTTCGTCCATCTGTCTGTCAGTGGCCTGTATCTCGTGAACCGTAATAGGTAGACAATTGAAATTTTCACAGAATATGTATTTCTATTGCCGCTATAACAACAAATACATAATTAAAATGAAATAAAACTCGAAACATACAAGAAACGTCTTCTGTTGGTGTTGTTTTTTGTTGCGCCTACTATTCATTTCATAGTAAATTTTAGTTTTATTGTACGGAACCCTCCGTGTGCGAGTCCGACTCGCATTTGGTCAGATTTGTTTATTCATTAAAGATGTCTTTTTGTCTTAAGAAGTCTCTATGACAACTGGAACTCAACTCTAAAGTGCAGCTAATCCAAGTTCAAAGTTCACTGCACCAGAAGAACTGGAGCAGCTGTGCAATTTACCACGGTGAACGGTGAAATTCAGCTCAAAAACAAGTCTTATTAAGTTAAAGAAAACTATAACGACAGATCTAGGTATCACATACCAGGCGGATACTATACAGTAATCCTACCACCGTATTATGGTTTCCTAATAAAGTATTCCTTCACCGATAGCTCAAGCTTATTGTAGGAACGTCGTTTTTCAGCACCGAATAAAAATCCCATTAGCGAGTAATCAAATTCCGCAACTAGTAAGTTATTTTGCACTGATTTTTAACTAACCAATCACTGCATCAAAATTTTTTGCTTATCCTTGACTTAGCCAATCAGAGAGCATTGTCGATGTTAGGGAATTGGCGGAATAGATTTTAGATGAACGTCATTGCACCTTTGCGTTAACTGATCTGCCACATATTTTGACTACGGTGTAGAGTGTGTAGAGTGTGTTAGGGCGTGTAGAGTTATAAGCTTGGCTCTACATGAGATCTGATAACTTTTTGACAGTGCGAGCCATATGGTCTCGTCTTGGCAACATTTTATATGAAAATGTTTTTGGTGGATCGATGTTTTTCAGAAAATCATGAGGCGTTCCGCGACCAAAATATTTTCAAAAGTATATTTTTCTTTGGAGGTAATAGAATCCAGTAATAGGATAAAATAACAATCGATAAGAAGATATAAGTTCCCCTTCCCTTGTAACTATTAATATTACGTTAATCTCATTAGTATCAAAAGCGCGTTAGGTAAATATCCACAAAACAATATCTTTCATGAGGAAAATATAAGAAAAGGTAAATCCCTATAATCTATATAATACCTACGTGTTAGAATCCGGAACATTTGTGGAACAACTTTAAGCCCCTTAGGCGATAAGCGATGGGGATTTAAAACTTTTCTGCATTCTTTATGATTCTTATAACAGGGGGCGTTGTACTAAAAATCGTTAACGTTTAATTGTCTTTTTGAATACGTCGGCTTTTAATAAATGTCTTCTTTCATTTCTGTTTAAATGAAGTAGAAGTCTGAGTGCTTTAACATACACAAAATAAAATTTGCCTAAAATATCTTTATCAGTCCGTGAAATACAATAAAATAACTAGTTCGCAACTATATCATTAATGCCCTGAAATGATAACTTTTAAACTTGTGGTTAGCCTTATAAAATTCCTATTAGTGAAAGAATGTTTCGAATCCGACTGTTAGTTCCAGAGGTTAGCGCGTTTAAAGAAACAAACAAACAAACAAAAAAAAACTCTTCAGCTTTAGTATAAATTCCAAGCATAACTTTGCAGATTTTCTAATCTTAATTGGTTTGCAGTCAAATTACCACTTATTCGTATATAGTCCTGACTTTACCCTCAAATTGTATTGTTTTGGTCACTCTCTCCGATGTAATACCAATTTTAAAATACATAAATAGCATAGCGTAACATTTATTCGTATAAAGTAGAGTCCTGACTTTACCCTAAATTAGTATTCTCACGATGTAATCCCGAGTCTAATATACATCAATATCAGTATAGCCTATGCAAAGTTCAAAACGTGATCGATTAACGAAACATACAAACGAAAATAGACTTTCACGCTTTACAAATATTTCAGTAATAAGTGTTAATCGTTTTGTTGTTGTCCATACATGTTGTATTTACTTACATATATTTATTATACATTATATTATGACGTGGAAAAAACGTTTCACTTGAAAATCACGGTTTCCAAGACTTCCTATACAGGTGGATACGACAATGCGACAATAATAAAAATATATTTAAAAAACAGCTGTTTCATACATTTTAGCCGAGGTGACATTGACCTTTTGTATGAAACAGCTGTTTTTGCGATTTCGAAGTTGGTCCCTTAGTAAAATTACTATATGAGTGCTTTACGTGTTTTTTTTTGTCGCATTGTCGTTTTCATTCTGTATAACACCGGTAATACGTTTAATGACGTATGGGGGAGTGAGAGGTTATACGAATCAATCTTTACATAATTAATTTTTGCTCAAATTATTTTGTTCAAGATCCAATACTGATATCGGTCCAGAACTTTTATATGGGAGAGATATATTTTTTTTTTTTTTATTGAATTGTTTGACAATGTCGATAGCAATCCTGTGACAAGAGCTGCACTTATCTTTAAGATGATGCCGTAATATGCCGCAAATAAAAACAAAAAACAAATACAGACCAAACGACTACTTACCAAACGTATATATCTTAAATAAGGTGCGACGGTTATCTCTAACTGTCGATTAAGTACCTACAGCGGTAATTACCTGAAACATAAATAAACGTAATTAAAACCTCGGTCGTTATCAGTAAACCACCGCCACGGAGCGGCGCGGGTAAAAGGAAATTAGGAATTATTTATACGGGCGCCGGCCGAAACGTGAGATTGCGTGACATGGTTTGTGAGATACCACTATAATTTCACGGTGAAATATAACCGCTAATGAACTGAACACAGATACAGAATACTCTAGACATTTCTAGAACTTTCTATTTAGTGGGTCTTTGCAGTTGCAGGTACGCGATGAATCACAAAAGTGTAAATAGTGTTTTCCGAAAGCAACTAAATGTTTTATGTAATAAACATATCATTTTCTTCTGATTATTACCCATGGTCGCCCATGATAACACTTATAATCAAATCTGATAAGGCACTTATGAAAGTAATAGTTGACTCTACGTCGTGTTCGAAACACACTTAAACTGAAAAGACTCCGGCAAGAAACTCAGCTAATTTAATCGCTTGGCTCGCGGTTAAAAATATAACAATGACATCAATTGTTATAATAGGACGCGCGTCCCTCGCGAGAACCAACGGGTTAATTAATATACCTTTCTCTTTTGGTTCTCATTTTTACCTTTAACTTCTAGTCCTTACCTATTACTGCTAGGCATCTGGTCTCTCTATTCTGTGAAACTAACCTATTTTATGAGTCATTAATAAAAGTTTATTGTATTTTTTACGAGCCTCCTTGCATGACATGTGTGGCTTTATTTAGCAGAAAAGATTGCGTGATTTCACGGCTTCGGGTGTAATATTTCGTTCTTTTTACGGAAGGGATTCATTTTTACTAGAGATACGGGGTTCGTACAGTGTTATTAAAACGGGGCTGTGTAAAAGGAAGGCAGCTAATTATTCTGAATACGAGTTATGTGCGCTTGTGTCTAGTAAAAAAGGTCCAGCATGGTAATATTTAGCTCATGTTGGTTAAGTTTAGTACATATTTTATTTCTTTTAATTAACTTGACTTACAATACTATCTCTATCTTACAAGACGATCTGCGAAGGGCTGCTGGTAGGAAATGGATGCGTCGAGCCGAAGATAGGGCGAGATGGCGCGCATTGGGTGAAGCCTATGTCCAGCAGTGGACTGCTGTAGGCTGATGATGATGATGATGATGACAATACTATCAAATTAATACAAATATTTAAAAACACGCCTGCCTTTACCAAAAGTGAGCTAAAAAGTGCAAAATGTTTGCTGTCTTTAGAAAATGACATATTTTGTGATCTAATTTTTTTACATTTTAGCTTTTCAATGTCATTCGGGATGACATAAGGATTCTAACAATACCACACACTTCACCAGGTCAAGCAATTGTAATTAAAAAAAACGGACAAATATACATACATTTATAAATCCTGAAAATATTATGTTCTTTTTTTCGGGTCGTAGGTACCTAATATAAAAATAACATGTCACACATATAAAAACATGACAACGTGACCAGAGTAATATAAGAGTACGACAACAAATTAATCATTGATTGAATGAAGTCACCATTCAAAATTATCCGTTTTTTACTTACATTACATATTTGAATATAATATGATCAATTTATTATGCACGCACATGCCTACAATATAATAATAATCTACAAACAGAAACAATTAATTTTAATGAGAAGAATAAAATCAGTACGTAAAATAAATATTAATGAGAACGTTCGAATATGATAAGTATCGATCGAATATTAATAAGTCATAAAACAACAAGGACGTTGGCTATTATTTTACATCGTTATAAATTATAGGTGGTAAAACGACAACATGTACTGTTTAGTTAATTATTTGCCTACTTAATGGTGCCGATTCTGTAGTAAATCGCACTAAACTAATTTTAGTCACATCTCATCTCTTTCTTACGAACATGATTGAAAGAGGATAGAACATATTTTAAGTTGTCAAATTAATCTTTGCCGTCTTATTTTGCGTGTATTTAGGCGTAACCGCGATAGATGGCGACTAAAATTATATTGAAAACAAGCGTTGGACTAATTTGACAGGACTAAATTTCTTACATCCTTTTCATATGTTCTTTGTTAGAAAGAGACATAGTGACATTAAAATTAGTTTAGTTGTGAACAACAGAATCAGGGCCATTGTCAGCTACTATGAATACGTAGCTATAGGTATCTACTTGTTATGGAGACGTCCAAATGTATAGCGCTAAGTTAGTCACAATAAAGCAATCATCGAGAGAAGACAAAGTTTCTTTTTTTATTTACCTGCAAGCAAAAGTGCACCTTATTACTAGGTGTGCATGTACCTATACTTAATTATATTTCACACAAACTGCCACTCGTATGTATAATTTTCCAGAAAAAATATCGACTGGTTCACTTTCAATATCATAATATACATCGACTTGCTAGTAACAGTTGGTCCAGCCAGAGATTCAAGCTCGGGACGAATAGAGAAGTGTTTTTTATCGGCAAAAATACAGCACACCAAGATTAAAATAATAGTTGATATAAAGGTGTGTTTACACTACGCGAATCTAGCACGAGCCGAGCCGCTCTTCGCTCGTTGCTCACGATGTCAAGTGATGACGTAAAACGAGCCTACAACATGAGCACGATGCGAATCCCTGTTTTTGTAAAAACCGACAATTGGCGAAGCGCGAGCCGAACGCTCGTTTTAGTCCTCCAAGTCTGTCTGCGCTACACGAATTCGTGCTCCGCTTGTGCTTGGCTCGTGCACGAATCACCTAGCGTAGACCTACCTTATAATAATGTCAAAAAGAAGAATGGCATGATAACATGTTACTTGGGACCCATTGATAGGGGTACCGTTCATACTGGAAACTAATTAATAATTGTAGAGCGTTATAAAAGTAACTAAAAAGCAAAGGAAAAGGAAAAAAAGGAAAATAGGTATGTTGTAAAAGCTAGATATGAGAGGTACAATATAACATAAATTGCCAACTAACATTTTTAGCCGTTTACAAAATCCAAGGCACTTGCAACTTGCAAAACGTTATCCATAGGTAAATCAAATGCATCTAAGTTGGTATGCTGAATAGTCGGTACAAACAGGTAAAGCCGGGTCGTCCATTATCCACTAAATCAAAAAATATGTTACCCGTTGAATACGAACGATGGACTTAATTAATTGACACTAGTGTTAAACTAATCGTGAAAATATCGATAGACTATCGATATTACCGGACCATGATCAATAATATCAATAATTATACTTCGATGTTACATTCTCGAGATTTAATTAAACCATGTAGTATGAGTATTATTATTATTTATTTATTAGTCCACGTAGCCAGCAAGCATATGCAACTGTGACTAATTTGTAAAGGTTATATGCTAAAAAGTGTAATCTAAAAACTATGTTAAATTATTATTGTAAATAATAATATCGCAATTTCTCACATAATCGATACCTAGAAGGTACCTATAGATAAGTACAAATAAATAAATTGTCGATAGTTTTCAACTCTACTTGGGAGTGAGTTTTATTTGACGGCACGTCATGCTCGTTGCGTTTTGTAAGTGCACGATGTCTTAATTTTTAATAAATTAAAATCATTTATAACTTTTGATTCCCAGCTCTTAGCGCCTCAATATGTTTTATATAAAGATCTTGCAAACTTTTCATTATAATTAATATAAACTTGCACGTGAACGGTGCTTTGTTAATTTTTGGGTTCAAAGCTGCCAACCTTCTTTAATGATCTACAGACTTCGAAATTCAAAATTCCATACAGAAAATCCACCAACATCAACCCAATACACAAAAAATCAAAGAGCTTTTTCATGACAGTAAATAATTAAACTTAAAGTAATTATAAGGGTGCTTACACACAAGCTCATTAGGGGCAACGTCCATCCCCCCGGGCACCTGTTGCGACGCATTACTATCGATCCCGAGGCCCACTGCCGTTTTTATACGCTCCCTGTTGTTTGCCGGGGTTATAGTCGCGGAGTTTTCGCATATTAAACATCCAGGTTGCTTGGATAACCGTAAAAAACAATGGTTAATTAAATTTGGGGTGAAGGGTGAACTTTACAGTACTTATTATGATTCAGGATTGGTTTTAAAAATGACTGAACACTGTTGTATGTAATGTACACTAGATATATATTGCTTTTTCACTATTTATAAGTTGTATGAAATTAAATTTATCTACACTATAGTAAGACTTTTTAATTTTTTACTAAAACTTTTTACTTCGTTTAATTATATGGCTATGAACTTAATGGAACTCTGTAATTGGCAAATGAACAATACAAAATATAGCTAATATTATTTGAAATGCTGTTTGTGTATCTTTTGATTAAATAAATAAAAACAAATACAATTATTTGGTCATGGAAAATTGTAGGCAGTATGACTAAGGAAGCACCTTACCAACCTACCAACCATTTATTTTTTGGGTTATGTGGCTATTTCAAGTCTTTCCAGAGCTTGTATTACTGCGACCAGACTAGATCTATTGTGATCACCACGTTAATTAAATTTCACTGCCAAGACCTGCAGCTGTAATAAATTTTATTTCATCTGTACCCTACCTACCATAATCAGTAATGATGTGGTAAGCTCACAAAACCTAAAATGGAACTGTTCCTCAAGTTCAGCTGTCAGAATACGTCAGTCAGTAGGTAGGTGCTTGGAAACCGATTCTCAACTTGAGGGTGGCAGTGGTAGCCAGCCAGGCGGGTACGAAATACAAAATGTCATAACACTATAAGATTAAAAACTCTTCCATTAAAATACCTCATTAACAGCGTACTTTGGAATTAGAGCTCGCGAGTCGTCCTACACAAAATTGTCGCAGCAAATTACATCCATTAGCAAGTCAACAAACAGACTAACATTGCGTGTCAAAATTATAATAATGGTGTTCCTACACGCACTATTTCTATATACAATAGGGGTGTGAACTAACTAGCATCCCCGGTGGAACCATTTGATTTCATTTACTAAGGTGACATAAGGACACATTACGGTAATACCTCCCTCGAGGCAGGCAGCTACTCTGTTGGTAATAGCGCATGTTTTCTACATTTGCGTTTTGTGATACAGTGTTATATTGTAATGTAGTAGTGGTAGTCGCACAGATTACTAAATAGTTACTACGTAAGTAGTGGTATGATTTTATTTTGTAAGTGTATCTTATTTAAACAGGTCTTAGTCACAGAAGGGAGTACTAAAACCTTTTTTTTTACAACTAAGTCGCCAAACGAGCTAATAGCCCGGCTGGTGGTAAGCGGTTACCGTAGACATGGAAGCTTGCAACACACGAGGCATCCCTCACACGTTACCGACCCTTAACCCTCCCCGGTGAGCTCTGGCGACCACAACATAAAAGTTACCTATATTTAGCTGCGGTATTCTGTAAAAGGTCTTTAAGCGAAATATCGCTATGCTATGCTCTATCTCTCTTATTCTTAAATATTTTAGATAGAAAATGTTGCTTTCTTTTTAAAATAAATATAGGGGAAGTGACTGTATTTCATTACATCGAAATTCGAAACGCCGATTGACTATAGTACGAATGTTCATGGGTTCGAAATACGTTTATCCGAATGTATGCTATTGCGAAAAACTCTGGTTCGAATGTTCATGAGTTCGAAATACGTTAGAGCGAAAGTGTGCTATTGCAAAAAACTCCAGTTCGAATATTTATCATCGCGAAGTACGTTTTTTCGAAAGTATGTCATTGCGAAAAACTTTAGTTCGATTTTTTTTCTTCGCGACGTATCTTAAAAAGATAGAAATAAGCTAGGGCCGAGTAAAAAATAGTATCAACAGGTTTTCATATTCAATTCCCAGTGTACGCATTAATTCATGCTTGTAATCTTTTTTTTTTTTTTTTTTTTTTTATACTACTTAGGTAGCAAACAAGCATACGGCCCGCCTGATGGTAAGCGGCTACCGCAGCCTATGGACGCTTGCAACACCAGGGGTGTCACTCACGCGTTGCCGACCCTGCAGAAATCTCTTCAGACCCTTTTTGAAGAACCCCATGCTGTACTCCATTGGGAAAACCACGGCAGGGAGCTCATTCCACAATCTGAGCGTCCGCGGAAGGAAGCTCCTTTGAGACCGCATAGTTCGAAACAATTCTGGTTTCAATATGTGAGGATGGACTCCCTGTCGATGGCGAGAGTTGCGATGGTAGAAGGTGGCTATGGGCATTATCTTAAACAATTCTTCAGAACACTGTCCGTTATACAAGCGGTAGAACACACATAAGGAGGCAAAGTCTCTCCTCAGACTGAGGGGCTCTAAACCGTTTGTGAGCTCGGGATCGTCAACTATTCTAGCAGCACGTCGCTGAACCGAGTCTAGAGGCGCAAGCTGGTATCCAGGTGCTCCCGCCCACAGATGACAGCAGTACTTCATATGAGGCCGTACTTGCGATTTATAAAGTTGCAGCCTTTGCCTCGATGTGAAGTACTGCTTCGCTTTGTTGAGCACTCCGAGCTTTTTGGATGCCAGCTTAACCTTGTCTTCTAAGTGACTACGGAACAAAACGTCGCTAGAAATGTCGACGCCAAGGATCCCAATGCTGTTACTGATGTTCAAGGACGTGTTCTGGAATTGTGGAGCCACAGACCATGGGGTTTTCTTAGCGGTGAACGCGCAGGCTTGTGTCTTAGTGGGGTTGAAATGGACTAGGTTTAGTCGACCCCAATCGGAGACACTAGTTAGTGTACTCTCGATTTCGGACAACAGCCGTTTGCGGCTTTCCTCCACCTCGGAACGAGGGATATTAGCACGGCCCGTGTAATGAGCGTCCCCTGTACTGTCGTCTGCATAACAATGAATGCCGTCAATAGACAGCATATCATTGATATGCAGTAAGAACAATGTTGGGGACAGCACAGACCCTTGCGGGACGCCGGCATTTATGTCCATGCTATCGGAGCAGCTACCGTCTACGACGGCTCTTATGCATCTGCTGGACAGAAAGCTGGCGACCCATTTGCATAGTCCCTCGGGAAGCCCGTATGCTGGTAGCTTCGCTAGGAGACCCCGGTGCCAGACCCGATCGAACGCCTTCGCCACATCTAGGCTCACTGCCAATGCCTCACCTTGACTCTCGATGGCGAGTGACCAGCGCTGTGTGAGATACACTAGAAGGTCACCAGCCGAGCGACTGTGGCGGAAGCCATATTGTCGGTCGCTTAACAAATCGTGATCCTCTAGGTATCTCAGGAGTTGCCTGTTGATCACTCGCTCCATGACTTTAGAGAGAAGGGACGTGATGGCGATAGGCCTGTAATTCGTCGGGTCCGATCTATCGCCCTTTTTGGGCACTGGGTGCACGTGGGCAGTCTTCCACGAAGACGGGACTTTCATTTTGGTGAAGGAAAGCGCGAAAAGACGCGTTAGTACAGGACACAATTCAGGAGCACACCGCTTCAGCACCACTGCCGGTATACCGTCTGGCCCGCTCGACTTATGGACGTCCAGAGAAAGCAATTCTCGCCGGACTTCCCGTTGGGTAATGCTTATCTCCGGCATGGAGGTGTCACACTGCGGGATGGTAGGCGGTGTGGCACCACCGTCATCCAAAGTCGAGTTCGAGGCAAAGAGAGAGCCCAGAAGATCAGCTTTCTCCTTTGCACTATGGGCCAAGTTTCCGTCCGGCTTACGGAGTGGTGGCAAGGACGACTGGCAAAAGTTTCCTTCAGCAGCTTTGGCAAGAGACCAAAACGCGCGACTTCCAGAGGGAAGGCTAGTCAGCCTCTCGCCAAACCTGCCGACGAAATCGAACTTAGCCCTGGCAATCATTCGCTTACTGAACCTCGAGGCAGCGTTAAATTTGCGTTTCGCATCAGAGATTTTAGGGTCCTGACTAGTTCGGGCCGTGGTCCAAGCCTCATACAAAGTCTGCTTATTTTGTCTAGCATCTTTGCAGGGCCGATTAAACCACGGTCGTTTCTTCACCCCTGCAGCCACTAGCGGGTTTGGGATAAAACATTCCATTCCCGCCAGTATCGCCTCGTATTGGTTCATAATTTTTTAACTTAATAGATACGTCGCGATGGATATCATTCGATCTTAAATTTTTCGCAATAACATACATTCGAATAAACGTATTTCGAACTCATGAACATTCGAACCAGAGTTTTTCGCAATAGCATACATTCGGATAGACGTATTTCGAACTCATGAACATTCGAATCGGCGTTTCGAATTTCGAAGTAATGAATACAGTCAGGGGTCCGAATACAATAAAGTCCGGAAACATTAATCTGTATTAAAAATTTCAGGGTCGTCTTCATTGAATTATAACGCTCATATTCGTCGTATCCGTTATTCTAAATTATTGGCCCTTTCGATCGGTACTTTAAAAGTACAATAAGTTTGCTTTGAAGTTGAACTAAAAAAACAACCTACAACAAGGTGAATCACAGTTACCTCATGAATTTAACGAACTGTCTTATGGCGCCACGTAAAATAAACAAGCTCATAAAATTCACCGTTTTAAACAAGTAGATACAAGATATAAATCTAGCTATAACAAAAGTTCACCCGAATAGAAATAATAAGTTTAAAGACTATGCTTTTAGTTTCCTTTTATGTCCTTTTACTGGGGACACACATGCGACCTTATAAAATAAAGGGGTCACGGGAGCTTAGCATAGAATGGTTCATAATTTAATGTATTTGAAAACCTTCCGGGATTTCAGGTTTACTCAGGGTCTTCAGCTTACCGCCTCAATAGTGATGAAATATCTCATTCACCAGCAAAGAGTTGTTATAAAATGATTTGAAATAAGAAATGGAAATTATTTTTATTGTTTTGCTACTAAGGCAATAAACAAGCATATGGTAAGCGGTTACCGTAGCCTATTGACGCTTGCAACACCAGTGGTATAACTCGCGCGTTGCCAACCCTATTTCTCTTTGTATTATTATCCTGAATTAACAAATGTTTCATAGTAAAGACGAATACATAATTTTACTACATTATAATTATCTAAATGTCATTACCAAAGCGTACATTTAAATGGACTATCCACAACTATTTAGTATGTATTCATTACCCTCATTTCAGCTATTATTTCCGTTTCATTTCCCCCCAGTTTCGGGGTGACACTATAAATTATTGTCCCCTTAAGAGTGCGTATAAAGCAAAATAACAATCTTAGAATTGAAATTTACGGAAGTAAATAGTATTTAAATGAAAAAATATTTTTAAATGGGTATTTTCATTATATACGCGAGGGTTCTATCTGAGCAAAAACATAATGGAATGAAATTTCCTCGATAGAAAAAAATCACAAAGCTACCTCTAATAATAATGAATTTTCGGTTTTATTCGTTCATGGTGTTTCTAATTAAGACAAAAATTCGATAAATAATATCACTAACATATGACCTAGGGCTGCTACTAACGATTTTTTAAAATATTCTATACTTTAAGAGTTATTTAGATAAAAAGCGCTTAGTTCATTTTTGTTCCGCGAAACACGCTATCTCCATCTCATCTCCACGCGAAGATTAGACATAAGTTTGTTTCATCTGACATTGCCACATTTTTCTGGCTTGGTACGCACTCTTAAGTCATCATGTCCGTTGAGTTTCCTGTTGCCGAATATTAAATGTATGAATGGTTGTTTTCTTTATGGAAATGGATACATTTTGTTCCTTTGTGTGCTTTAAGGCCCATGTTTCCGAGATAAAAGTAGCCTAGAATCCTCTCCATACCTTAGGCTATATGCGTGTCAAATTTCATCGCGATCGATTCAGAGATATAGTCAAAAAGTAATAAACACAAAGAGACAGACTCGCATTTATAATAATATAGTTTGGATGAACTTTTGGTCCTAGCGCATCTACATTTTCGATACACATAGCACCTTATATACAGGTCGTTGTTTTGGTCAGCGACGAGCGACTCAGGGTCGATAATACAAATGATACTGATGCTAAAAAAAATATAAAAAAAATACTTTATTTTTTTTAAATAATAAAAATAAAAAAATATTTTTTTTGAAAATCATGTAATAAGCTAAATTGTAGACATAATACTCAACGGGAGTACGAGGGAGTAAAGGGGTGGGGCGATGGCGGCTTGTGCCTAGCTCTAGTCTGTGCACGTGCCTAGTAACCATACTTTGCAGTAATTTTATTTCAAATTGAATAAGGTATTTCTCATCATATTTACAGTATTTAATGGAATTAAGTCCATTTTTGGGGAATATATATTTTGTACTACCGCTCCTGGGTCGCTTGTCGCCGACCAAAACAACACCCTGTATATTACCTACATCTAAATAGGACTCTAGAACCATTTTTTCAATTTAATAATACTTTGCGCAAAAAAGGAATGTATCTAGAACACATAATATAAAATTTTATTCTAAATTACGAGTAAATTAACTTCTACGAATGTCGTAGACTGTCTACGTGTCTGTAGAATCATGATTATTGTGCTCAAATGGATAGGTATTTAAATCAAGTTTAATTATCTACTCGTTAAATTTGATCAAATAATCATTATAACTAATTATAATATTACTAGCTGCCCGGCGCAACTTCGTTTGCGTAATATCCTACCCTATAACCTAACCTACCCTAAGCCACACCCTACCGTTAAGTTTTCTTAAATTTTCTAAGTTTCTGCGCAATTTTCTTAATATTTGTTTCCGTAAGAACCTTGTACAGAGTATTAGAAAACTACAAAAAAAAAATAAGCCAAATCGGTCAAGCCGTTTTCATGTTATGTCGTGACAACGGAAAACGGGTTTCATTTTTATATATATAGATTAATGCGAATGTTTGTGTAGATGTTTATTAATTAATGAATGAAACTGTAACGGCTAATCGGATTTAAATAAAACGTCACACAAAATCAGGTTATATTCTGGAGCATAGGGTACTCGTAAGACCGTGAATGGAGTATTATTTAAAAAAAACTGGTCGTAAATTTTTGGCAGTAACGATAATAAAATCTCAGCCTAATCTCACTAAAAAGCATTCTTTCCATATTTATTTTGTATCCCTATTTCGATTTTTTAATAAAATGTAGGAAAAACAGTTATTATCGGCGTAGGTAATATTTATTACAGTATATAGCGTAGACAACTGACGGTTCATAAATATTAAGAAGCTCCAGAGAAAAGGAGTAACGACAACGTTAATTTATTATTTATTATCGTTTACAGAATCATACACAAGTGGCAAAAATCGTAAAGGAATGGCACTCGTATGATATGTTTTTTTAAAGATGTTTGTTACACTTTAATCACGTTTTTCACTTGTTTATTGGTTAATCACGATGTTAAACTGTATCGTACTGTACTGTGTGTGAAAGTAAAAGTCCATAGGGGCGTCACTACCAATCAACAGCGTACTTTACTGTCATTGGAGCTGCTTTGGTGGTAACCATAGAAAAGTGGCGGTAAATAAGCTCGGCATAGATAATTAGCTTGGCATAGCTGGCTGGCATGGCTTGCCAATTTGGCTTGGCTGGTTGGCTTGGCTAACTTTGGCTTGGCTGGTTGGCTTAGCAGGCTGGCTTGGCTGGCACGCAGTGAGGGCTGAAATTACGTAAAACGGAACGGAATGGCACACAGAGGCAACGGAACCGGTGCAAGAGCAGCTGCCTGTCTGCACTGATAGGTGTTTGGCGACCGCTTTTTAACTTGAGGATGGTAGCCATCCAGGTTCATACAAAGTTCCTTACGACATTTCCCTACACCGAAGGTTCATGCTCATTGCAGGATTGGAACCTGCAACCTTCGGCACGGCATTCGACGTCAGAAAAGTAACAGCTAATTTTATAATATTTTACTTACAAAATGCACTTGAAAGCCTCGAAGGCCAACTGGCCTTATTATTGCTGATGTCAATGAGGCGACGTTAACCACTTACCATCAGCTGGACCGCCAGCTTTCTAGTCAGCTTTCTGACACAATACAAGATTAAACATGAGTTTAAGAGAGGTAGAGCGTTGCGTTTATTCGCTCAAATAGCAGCTCGACTGGGGAAGTACCTCCTAGCTTACAGAATACCGCAGCCAAATAACTTTATGTTGTGTTCCTGTGAGTAAGTAACGTCGCCTGTGCTTATTGGTTGCTATGGTAACTGCTTACCCGTAAGCATGTTTACCGACTTCGTCGTGTAAAAACAGTTTGGCTCCATATACTCAAAGATATTTTTTTAATAATATGAACATCAGGAAGTGGCGAGCCCGGGGCTCTACCGCGTAACTTTGGTGGTAATCGTAACGAACACCATTAATGAATTTCATCCAATCAGGGCCCATGAATGGTCATCGTCGCGTCATACCGCGCGCGCGTCATTGGTGAAACAATTAATGGTGTTCGTTACGATTACCACCAAAGATACGCAATAGCCCGCCCGGACTTTCTATTCCATTGTATTATTCTTAGATTTCCATAATCTATCACCGTTCCGCTGAGATCTGATAAGTCAGTGAGAGTTTGGAATATCAAAATGTTATCTTTCAATTTTCGTTTAGTTATTTTAACTCATCTATATTGATTGGTTTTTTTATCACTTTAATCGATATCGAATATCTAATGTATAGCAATAAGTGAACGAATTTTGCAAACTTCACATTTTAATTTTTCACAATGTAGCTCACTTGTCTTATCGAATTTCTAAAACCTATTAGTATCATAACACTTAACAGCTTATCGACAGAGTCGTTTTTACGCCATTCCGGGGCCCCTGGGCACATTAGAATTAGGGCCACAAAAGAGTAACAAAAATCATTTTTTCATCATTTTAAGTTGAATATATGTTTATTTTAATTAATAATAAATAAATATACTGGGACATTCCTTACACATGGTCATCTGATCCCAAACCAAGCAGAGCTTGTACTATGGAAATCAGATAACTGATATAATACATATACTACTAATTGAAAGCTAATTTAATTAGAAAAAAAATCTTGGCTTTATTAATTGATGAAAATATGTTGAAAAGTTATACAGCTCTTTTCCGATTTGGTGAGAGAATACGGTGTTCTATTAACATTTAAACTTCTAAATGTTCACGGTAATTCTAACTATCTACCTAAAATAGAAAAAAAAAACAGCATTGTATACTGCAAATATATCGGCCTTTTGGTGCCCCCGTAAGTCTGGGGCCCTGGGCACGGGCCCGTGTGCTTATGGTAAAGATGGAACTGCTTATAGACATCTTAATGAGTATCAACCCTAATTTTACATGCAAACTGATGTAAATTCCTATACCTCATACTTTCCGATTCATAATCCACATTTGATTAATAATCTTATCTATCGAATTAGTTTATTAGTTTACGCATTAGGTGGTAAACCGCATGACCTAATTCTGAAATAATTACGCTCCATATACGCTAAAGGTAGGTTCATATCGTTACGGGTAGAGGTAACATGTTTATAGGTTTGTAGGTAACTCGTGGGTCAGACACATATTAACCCAACTCGATTTGGATACCGTTTTATGACTTGACATGAAATTGCTTGTTTTAGAAGTTGTGTCTAAAAATTCATCCAAAGACTAAAGTCATTAGTCTAAGGAAGGATGCCTTTGTAAGTCACTAGATACTATAATAATATTTATCTTAATTATCTCAAAGCATCGCATAATTCGTTTCAAATGTAGAAATAAAGACACTGAAATCAGAGACAGGCACGATGGATTGTTTGATTTAGGTCTGATTTTTCAGTAGCCACAGAGTTTGCTACAAAACTGACGAGACGTACATTTTGTCCAATTCAATTGATTAATAAAGACAACGATAAGCCCTCAGATAAGCGGTATCTGGCTGTTAATTTGAAATTTGAACAGTTTTTATAAAAACTCATCAGATGAATAGCTTAACTGAGGTTCATCTAGCGATTGGAAGTTCGAGCGTCAAACATACAGTATTTAATTATTTTTGACCGTATCGCATCCGTCACGTACCGTACTAATATAAATCGTCCCATAATGTAAGCTCACACGTGCACAATAATGCGTTAGTGTGTATGTCGGCGACATCTGTTGCACAAAGCCGATGTCATAACCATGGTACCACAAAGCATAGAAGTACTAATGGTACACCTCATAGGCTTTTTGTATAGCCATTGAAACTGCATACTAATCTACATAATAGGTAATCTAACTAATATTATAAAGAGGAAAGATTTGATTGTTTGTTTGCATTGAATAGGCTCCGAAACTACTGAACTGATTTGAAAAATTCTTTCACTGTTGGGAAGCTACACTATCCGCGGTTGACATAGGCTACTTTTTATGACGGGAACGCGGGTGAAACCGCACGAGACAGCTAGTAATATAATAAAGCAACAGAGTTTTTTTGTTTGTTTAAACGGGATAATCTCTGGAACTACCATATCTAACCTACTTTTATACCTGGACCGCTTTCACGTTCCTGGTAGCATTATAATACTTGGAAATAATGTAGCTTCTTATAAGTGAAAGATTTTTTTCAAATCCGACTGGTAGCGCCAGAGATTAGTTAAAACAAAGCTTTTTTACTTTATCCTAAGTTATAGCTGTCCTCCGCGGTTTCATCCGCGTTTCTGGGATAAAATGTAGCCCATAACACTTGGGGATAATGTAGTACCTATTAGTGAAAAAAAAAAACTAATCTGGCTGGTAGTTCTAGAGATTAGCCCATTTAAAGAAACAAAGAAAACTCTTCAGCTTTATTGTATTATAGATTTGTAGTAGATTTATCCGGATTAAAAATAACGTTTGTTTACAACGTTTGTAACCAAAACGAGTCTCCCTTTTACTACAATTTGGTATTCCATTGTTTGTATAGTAAAACTTGGCGTATGTTTATCATTTGATTCTCATATTCGAAACATAAATTTCATGAATCATCGCCCGTGAATTTACTGGTCTATAAAAACGGAAATAGAATTTAACATCGCACAGTTAAATGTAGCTTTGTTCATTGCGCTCTGTAATCTGCAACTGAATCAATATAATCTGCAACTGAATCAGCATTACTGATTAGGTAGGTGGAGGGTACGTTATTTTTGTTTTTCCGGGTACATAAAGGCACCAATCCCGCAGCGAGCAGTCTAGAGTTCTGCGTTCTGCATTCACTGTAATATATGCGGCGCTTTTGCACACAGCAACCGCGGATATAAAGAAGAACGCACGTTCTGTCGGAGTTCCATTCTCGGAAGCTATTAGGTCACGACATGTCTGAGCTGTCAGAATATTTATTGGGTGACAAGTATTTTAAAGTAAAAGGAGAGTATGACGTGTGATCGGTAGCGATTATTGCAGAAATTTAAACTCTAGACTGCTAGCTGTGTAGTGTGTACACAACAGTGACTGCAGAACGCAGAACTGTGATCGCAGAACTCAATTCCTCGATGAGCGAATCTAATGAAGAGTTATTTTGAACTAGTTTTTGCCCTGCGGTTTTGCCCACGGAATTAATATTTTCCTGGGATAAAAAGAGTCCATGTTATCCAAGTTATTATCAACTTGCGTACGAAATGTCATCACGATTATGGTTGCACTCATAGAGTACTTGCGTACACTTTCGTACGAAATGTCATCACGATTATGGTCACGAGTATGTGCCGTGACACAAGTACGGTCAATGCAGCCACGGCATGAACTCTTTAAACTTTAAGAAATGTACAGTGACGGTATGAATAGGTCCGTCAGTTTTTAACTTGATTCGCTCAACATGTTTTGATGAACTAAAACCTTGATGGTATAATAAAATTGATTCTAGCATACTGGTGCAAGCAAAAACCGACTCTGAGGTACCGAACCTTTTCATTCCGTGACTGTACTTCACGAACCCGAGGCAGGAGAAGAGAAGTCACTAGTTTACGCTATATGTATAAATGCATCTCTATATGCAAACTGCTGACGCTTCGCATAACGTAATTTTGATTACCCTATCACTCTACAAATATTTGATCTCTATGGTTGTACCGGTGAGGCGTAAAGATGCAAACTCACTTTTACATTAAAAATATTAGTATGATATTGATTTCTAATATACGAATTAATTCGGTATTTTCAATAAACTTTTTTTATTCAGGTCCAATGGTGTTCTCCCCGCGGTCAACGATGAAGGTGGTAAGCACACTAACTGCCAGTTTCTGAAAGCGAAATCAAAGTTAATCTCTTGTTAAAAGTATACCTGTCATTGTCAATGATGTCTGAAATGACAAAGACGGCAACAGTTTTGAGTATAAATTAACTTTGATTTGGCTTTCAGAAAGTGGCGGTAAGACTAATAGAGAACTATTAAATATCTTCGTCCATTAAATATATTCCGTTAGACTAGATAAGGATCTATTAATTATGATTTAGTGCATGTATATATATGTATTACATAACAATATATTGTCTTAATGGAAATTTATGTGATGGAGAATTTCATATTGTACTCGCAAATAACCCAACCTGATTAATTATAAATTCAACTAGAATAATTTAACTGAATACCGATTTAAAGTAAACAAGATTTTCCAAATCCAATGTAAAAGTAATAAGAAACCCTAATACCCCAAAGTGAAGAAGTTTAAATTCGCCAACTTTTATTTTCACTTTCGAATTCCCGAACGGCCTTTGTAATTTAAATCCGGTAGTTAGCCGCAAGACACTGAGTTTGTTTATAGGTAGCTTCGGTACAAAAATAGTGAGAACATATTGTTTGTTTTTTTTACTGACAGAAGGTGTTGGCGAAGGGGCTTGTCACTCTCACAATGCGGCGAGCAAGCTCTCAACCGGTTATTATTGTGATTCATCATCATCATCATCGTCATATCAGCCCATTCGATGTCCACTGCTGAACAAGGGCCTCCCCCATTGATTTCCACTTCGAACGGTTCTGGGCCGCTTGCATCCAGCGGCGCCCAGCGACTCTGACCAGGTCGTCGGTCCACCTGGTGGGAGGTCGTCCCGCTCGGCGCTTTCCAATACGTGGTCGCCACTCTAGAACCTTTCTTCCCCAGCGGTTAACGGCTCTTCGAGCGATGTGGCCTGCCCATTGCCACTTCAGTTTACTAACTCTACGAGCTATGTCGGTCGTTTTCGTTCTACTACGAATGTCCTCATTTCGGATTTATAGTGGTTAGAATAGTTTATTATATTTGTACATAAAATAATTTGTGAGGTAAGTTGCAAGTTTTGTGAACTTAGAAGTTTTATGAAATTCGCGTAGAGTTCCTAAAAGAGCGATGAGCTTAAATATTTTTATTTTTGTAAATATGTTCCATAAGTTAAGCCATATTAATTGGGTACAGTAGTACCCAATTAATATGGCTTACCGATGTACCTGCGCAGAAGATACATTTTCAAAGCGCGGAAAACGCTATTGGCTGACAGCTGCCGCCATGTTAGCGCGCGCTGTGCGGAGGGGCGTGACTTGCGAGTGAGACGGAACTAACAGCTGCAGTGTATTATAAACCTTATAGTAGTGATCTAAGGTTGATTGTAAGTTTTAAGCATTCTTTCGTTAATCTTCGGGGCAATACTTTCTTTTCTGTGCGATCGAAGATTCACGACGCGCCATATAAGTTGGGTAATACTGTACCATGTACATTTTAAATGGCACTGAATTAATATTTACAGTATTTATATACTCTTTGTATGAAAGTCTGATGAATTAATGTCTGATGAAGTATTCGGAGTCTTAGAACAAAATTTGTTGTTAATGATATTATTAATTATCTAGTATTAGTTAGTGTGTTACCTGTCTCATTGTTTTATTTAATTAACTTATATTTTAATGCAAAAACGGAGTATGGCGTAAAACCAATACTTTTCACCCCGGTTTTAACAGATTTAGTCTTGTCACTCAATATACAAATCTAGTTATTATTTTTAAAGTCAGTATCTAACATTTCAATCATTTGCGGGTTCTCAATAAACTACGCGCGTTTCCACGAAAAAACTAATGACACTTAATTTTTTTTTTTTTTTTTGTATACCACTTAGATGGCAAACAAGCATACGGCCCGCCTGATGGTAAGCAGTTACCGTAGCCTATGGACGCTTGCAACACCAGGGGTATCACTCGCGCGTTGCCGACCCTGAAGAAACCGCTTCACACCCTTTTTGAAGAACCCCATGCTGTACTCCATTGGGAAAACCATGGCAGGGAGCTCATTCTACGGTCCGAGCGTCCGCGGAAGAAAACTCCTAAAACTTACTGTGTTTATTATTCTCATTTTTCGATTTCTTTAAAATTATAAAAAGACTAGTTGTGCCCCGCGGTTTCACCCGCATACCCGAGGGATGTCTTACCGTACCGTTAAGTTTTCTTAAATTTTCTTATTTTCTGCGCAACTTTCTTTTTTTTCCGTAGAACCTTCTCCAGAGTATTATAAAATGTTAGTAAAAAAGATGGACGAAATCGGTAATCGTTCTCAAGTAGTAGCGTGACCAAGGGAAATAGGGAGTCATTTTTATATACCTATAGAAGAAGAGATGTAATGTTAAATAGATGAGACACGATATTTACCTACTTAATAATCATAGACTTCGCGCATTACTGAAGCGTATTTGCATAGTATTTATGATATCATCGTTAAATCCACTTACTTATAACGTCATAAATCATAATGCGCTGTATCCGACGCGACGTTAGAACATAGATCAGAATAATGCACAGATAGCACGACCATAGGGTACCAGTCACTGAAAAAAATGGACTACAAGTGACTACAAAATTTAATTTAACAGTAACACATAATTTGATGACCAATAACCTAAACAGAGTGACTTGCGAACTAAACTTACCAGTAACAGAACTAGTTTTTGTTCGTTACTAAATTATTTGATTAAATTTAACTTAAGTTAACAGCAAAACGTCAACTTACATAACTATTTTTGTAGATATTTTTTATAGTATGGGGTATCCTCGTAATCTATGGGTATCCTAATAATGAATAAAGACTCGATGCTTCATAAATAAGATTATACCACAATTGAGACTTAACACCAGACATAGAAATAAATAGATAACGCAAGTTCCTCCATCCTGTGAGTGTACCCTTTTGACTCGCGAAGTAGATACATATACATTCGCGTTCTCTATTAGATCTTGCACAGTGGGTAGTGCTCTTGTCCGGCCACTCTTAAGTTGAAAATTATATATTATACTGCACTTGTGAACCACCACCCTTCAAGGCTTCGTGTGCTTATCACCCTCGGCCACATCATCATGCATATGTTTTCTAAAAGCCTTCATAAGCAAGAAATAACTTTACATCGATCAATGAAGTCATCGAAAGGAAAAGGAAAAAAATGGCAGAAATATGCTACCTATAAGCCACCTTTCTGACAATTTTCATAAACATGCAGCCATAAAAATTTTTGCATTATAATATTATATGAATACATGTGACTATTGCGTTCATCTATGTTTAAGTCATAGTCGATTGCTTTTGAGGCGATCGACAAAGGCGCGTTTCGCCTAAACAAGCGTTAATAATTCGATTAACCACGAACCGAACTGTTTGTATAGAAATTATTTTTGAAATATAAATTTTATTACTGACCGCTGCTTCTCATCTTGGTCTATGACTGCGTGTGCTATAATAAAAATAATGCACAATCCTTGCAAAAAACACTAGTTGGTAAACAAGCACACATGCCTGGCGGAAAGCGGTCACCGCAGCATATGGATGCTTACACTCTACACACTCGAGAATATGTGCCACGCACGGGTGGTGCGTGGCACATATTCTCGAGTGCCCGAGGCATCATGCGTTACCGTACCGACTTCTTCCCTCTCCGATGAGCCCTGGCAATCTTACTAACGTATACTACTAGGTTGTGCGTTGATTGTTGATTTTCAGACAGTCATGAAAACATTTAGCCACTAATAATACCATTCTATGGAATAAATGTTGTCTAGAAGTCTTTATAGTAACATGCTAACTGCGATCAGCATCAATTTGTCCCCCGAAGTTTCATGAATATCCATTAGGTACGCCGTTATGGAGCTGACTAGCTAAAGGCATACACAAACTGTTGCATTTATAATAGATATTATACTAGCTGTTCCCCGCTTTTTCTCCCGCGTCCTTTTCGAGTACTTAAATCAGCAGTATCAGCAGAGCTACTTAGCCGAGCGGGAACAAATTATACTTACATCCTTCATTTTAAATATTGTAGTGGGTTATATAATATATAAAGACATTAATAACCCACGCTGCGTAGGTAATCTAGTGAGACGAATAATGGTATTAGAATTAAGCACTTCATGCATAACAAAACATTGTTGCAAAAGTAAAATAATATAATCCGTAAATTGTATGGATTTAAAGTAATATAGTACTTATTTAACACAATTTGAGCCTCATGTAATAAAATGTAAGAATGTGAAGTAAGTATGCTAAACGTCCTGTGAAAATCCCATATGTTTGTTCTCAATTGTCATTGTTACGCTATTAACGGGTGAAACAAAAAATGCGAATAAATTAATTCATTTCATAATTGAAATAGTATGACACCGAAAATAAGTAACATGATACAACTGGCTAATGCTGTTGCGACTACATTTATTAATCAATTTTAATTAACGCAAAGTTTTACAACTATGATAGGTACCTAATCATTATGTTCTGTCTAAGGACTGACTCTGCGGGGTCTAAACAAATATCGAACAATCTGAAACGCTTACTTCCATTCATTTCTGTATGTATGTCTTCCTTCATCACAACCCTGAAGTTGAAAATTAGTCTATCTGGACTGGAGTTTTAATTATTTTCGAGGAGCCAATGGTGAATGATAAATTGGTATTGGGTTATTGCTTATTTTGTGTCCTAGTCAATTGCTCGACCCGTGCGTCCAATCTGGACTGAACGCTCATATTTCATTGTCATGCCCATATCAAACTAGCTATCCCTTGAAATTGATAACAATATTACTACGAACATTATGATTTTGTAGTGCGGTTTCACTTGCCGTACTAATAACTACCCTAACTGCTACCTACGCTATACCCAACACTATATTTTATTAAATACCTTTGCCTTTGATGCGGTGCATTATTATTGCTTCTCAAAATAAACTTTCCAACAAGCCTTCGCATTGCCGTGCAAGACCATTAAATATTCATGATTTGCATTTTTAAGGCACTTTTATAGTCCTTCTGTTATAAGCATTAACATACATATTATTTTATTTCAAACTCTATTATTTAAACAGCAAGAGAATCTGCCATACGACCACCTAGAGATCTTTTAACATGTAATAGACTATAGTCTACAAAATGCCTGAGACTTGCAATCCTACTACAAAAATAGGTACGTAGGCATACAAACCATTTAAGACTGCATTAACTTCTGCATAATGTTTACTGATGACATTATGAATATGAAGAGGTATCTTTTCAACATGCATTCGACACGCCCGCGCCGCCATTAGAAGTCATTTGTCTGTCAGATGAAATCAACGATAGATGATTTCTGTAACGTTCGTAAACTGAGCTATATTTTATTTACTCATTGATTAAGTAAACTTAGATCATTGTAAAATGTTAAGTCAATATGGACTTTATTCGCTACCAGCACAGTTTATATAAAGCGTCGTCCTAATCGGCAATGATCGTACGGGCAAACGATGCGATTTCGTCGCACGGTCGTGCTGATGTTCCTGTGCTCGCGCGATGACTTGCGAGCTTCAATTAGGACACTCTAAAGCGTTTTGTGTATTTAATCTTATCGTGACGGGCCAGTTGGCGCAGTTGGTTAAGATTCGCCTTACGCTCCGCAGGTCGTGGGTTCGATTCCCACACAGGACATGCATTTGTGTGCATGAACATGTCTCTATGTCCTGAGTCTGGTTGTAATTGTGTACGTATCTACCTCTCTTGTAGAGCATAGCGAGCAGCTCGAGTGGGGAAGTACCTCCTTACCTTACACGAAGTACCTTACACAGAATACCGCAACCAAATAACTGAACCTTTATATTTGGTAAAAAGTAAATGACATCGAAAAAGAGACCTAAAATAATCCACCCCTTCACAACTGTATAGTAACACCACATATTTTTAGAAATCTATTTTTTCACCACCTTCCCAATTCTTCATAAGGAAACGATACGTTACCCGCGACGTACAATAAATTACCCACTTGCTTGTTCCTCCTATGAATACATAATGCGTCGTACATCACAATTTCGCTTACACAGATGGGTTAACTTTATTTTCCTTATTCGCTGTCCCTTTCACAACACATGCATATCCTCTCACATTCATTCATAAATTGGTAATAACCTACTTCATTGATGGCAAAAGAATGAATGGCTTAACCAACACTTCCAAAAAATTGTGACATTGGTGCTGATTCTGTAGTTTAGAACTAAACTAATTTTAGTCTCACTAAGCCACTTTCGAACAAAGATCATAAGAAAAGGATGCAAGAAATTTAGTCCTGTCAAATTAGTCCAATGCTTGTTTTCAATATAAAAGTAGCTATACGGTAACGTCTAAATACCCGCAAATGAAGACGGCAAAGACTAATTTGATAGCTTTAAATATTTTCTATCCTTTTTCAATAATGTTCGTAAGAAAGAGATGTGATGTGACTAAAATTTGTTTAGTGCAATTTACAACAGAATCGGCGCAATTTTTATACTATAACCTAGATATTTTTTTACAGTTCTGCTAATTTGCCTTTTTTGCATTTGAAAGACACGAAAACTAGGCTATATGGCAGGCTCATTGGCTAAATAGGAACTCATAATATCTTTGCGATTCACTACAGTAATACATTACCATCTTTTCATTCAATAACCAACCGTCCTTAAATCATTTTCGAAACACATTCAGGGTTATTGGTAAAAAACTAACAACCTTGCAGGACTCTATTACTAACATTTTGTTCAATGACTTTTACAAAACATAATTTTTACCAAAAAAAAAACATTCAAGAATTCGTTACTCTATCTAACACATTTCCATTCTGTATTTTGTTGTACCTACGCGTCCTGTGTAGCGTCACTGGCTTATGTTACGCGTAGAGCGTTGACATTAATTATTTTAATTTTTGTATGAAAGTCTGATGAATTATCAAAAGTCATAGAACAAAAGTTGTTTATGATGTTAATAATAGTCCAGAGAGGTTGTTAGTGTTTTATCAATAACCCTGTTATACTTACTATATCTTCAGTGTCTCAACTACTAACCCGCTTTAGGCCTTCACATTGGTATATATAGCCGCCTGTGCAAATATTCTCCCGACTTACCCATTAAACTGGTTGTATTGTATATCATGCTAAATCTTCCTCAAAGGAAAGGTGTTTGCTGCACTTAGTAAATGCCAGTTAACTCAAGTATATTAGTTGCCGAGGACATTTCCGCTCGAGTTAAGTTTCACAACTCGTGTCATAGAACACCGACGCATGCGATGTAGCAAGGCAACTTGATACAAGATTATGTTCCTACAACTATGTGTTTAATATTTATGAATATTTAGTTATGAGTTTCATTATGAACCTAATAGTTTAATATAATTTAGTTTGGAATAAGCACACTTTTAGGTCAGTGAAGTTATCCTAATATCCTTATCTATATATATATAAAATTCAAAGTCCTGACTGACTGACTGACTGACTGATATAACAACGCACAGCCTAAACCACTAGTCCTAGAGACATGAAATTTTGAGGGTGTATTCTTTGTGAAAAGTAGGTATGCACTAAAAAAGGGTTTTTCGACATTCCACCCCTAAAAGGCCGAAACGGGGGTTGAATTTTCTGTGAAACTTTTTGTTTCCTGTAGGTCATGCGGGCGAAGCCGCTGGTAGAAGCTAGTCTTATATATAAAAGAAAGTCGTGTTAGTTACACTGTTTTAACTCAAGAACGGCTGAACCGATTTGGCTGAAAATTGATGGAAAGGTAGCATAGAACCAGGAGAAGGATATAGGATACTTTTTTTTATGGTAAGGTAGGGTAGGGTAGAACACCACACGAACGAAGTTGTGCCGGGCCAGCTAGTACTTACATAACTTTAAGGCACCGTCTGTCTGTCTGTCGATGAGTAAGGCTCAATTTACATTGCCGCGGAATGGAGTGGAACGAATTGTACATAGCATAATTAACTTTATGTCAATTGTATAACATACAAACTAAATACGAGCCAAAAAGCTAGGAATTTTTGAGAATGCGCGAAAGACTCCACGGAAGACGCGCGACCTCTTTTAATACCAGTCAATGGTGCAGTTTTCAAACATATCATTCAATAGGGTTTGTTATAGAAGGTTTTAGCTATACATAAATGTGCTATAACTAAATCGACCTGCGTAGTTAGTAGGTGAGTGACAAATCAGTGACCAAATGTGAGTGGAGCTGCAGACATATGCAAGTAGGTAATAAATATTATGTTACAAAATTCCAAACATCAAAAAGAATACAAGTTTTTTTTAACATTCCGAATATAATATCACGTTCTTTCTTTTTAGTATTATTTGTTAGAGATGACATACTTTTATAAAATCGATATTATGACACGCACCGTAGAAAGACTCGACGTAGGGAACGCGATGTAGAGACAAAGACGTAAAATATATCACAACATTCCCAGTGCATTTGTAAAAAAGAAAACGCTTTTAAATAAAATAAAAACTCAATACTTACGTCATTGGCAAACACAGATGCTGCACATTCGGTATATTTTTAAAACAAAGTGATGTTTTGGTAGATGACGCCCACTATTTTATATCAAACGGACGTGTCACGTGAAAACTACGTATTTGTCAGAATGCAGTCATGGACATATACAAAAATCAAGGCGGAGTATCGTAAATACAAGCCTCATACACACATGTATACCATAGTAAACCGATTGGTTGTCATTTCGCATTGAGACGTCGACAGTGACAATAAGGCTCAGTATCACTTGTGTCTGCTTGGGCCAGTACTGATTTTACTCACACATACGTAGGAGATATAGTGCTTCACTTTCTTATAAGACGGTGCTCCGTACTGATTTTTTATACGTCCATGAAGGCAGTTTGTTAAATAAAAATTTATCGATTATGAGAGTAGTAATATACCTTTCCATTGTTTGCTGACCCACCTGGGTAAAAGGCTCAGATACTTTTAATCACAGCTTAGTGCTACAAAATGGCGTAAACTTTTTTCAAGAAACCCCCTAGGTCATTATGAAATACGAATAAAAACTAAAATAAATAAAAAAGAGACGATGCAGACATTTTTTGGACTGGGCCGCCCCAGCGGATCGGCCAGGTTATGCCGGACATCTATTGGCTAAAAGCGCACGCTGGCCGCCATCTGCGTTATAAGGATGGTGCATACTGCGGAAGAGACCGCCAAAAAGACGTTGCATTGTAAGGATGCTACAGTGTGCGAACATTATTATAAAAAAGTTTGTTGGCGATCAATGCGTTGTTTTGACACAAAGGATTATAACATAGTGTTGATTTTGATGAGCCGCTGGTACCTAAGATTATGTCCTCAAACGCTACAACTGAGCGGTGCGATTCTAAACACCTGTGGGAATAAACCCTTAAACTGGATTAAACTCTAATTGAGTTTGACAGAATTTATGCGGACCACTCAGTAGACAAGTACCTATGTAGAGTCAAATTAATACCTCCGTATTTTGTTTTATTATTATGAATAAGTAAATATCCTGGGATATACTTCAGACATTATATAATCCTCTAAGCATAGCTTATACTATGGAAACCAGATAACTGATATACTTACTGCATTACTAATTTTTATTTGTACCTATTTACAAATAACAAGTTATCTGGTTTCCATAGTAGAAGAATGTCCCAATTTATTTCTTTTTTTTTTAATTTACTAATTGAAAATATTTCATTATTTTTTTTATATAACACTATGGTGGCAAACAAGCATAGGGCCCGTCTGATGGTAAGCAGTTACCGTAGCCTATGGACGCTTGCAACACCAGGGATATCACTCGCGCTTTGACAACCCTGCAGAAGTCTCTTCACACCCTTTTTGAAGAACCCCATGATGTAAGTACTCCATTGGGAAAACCACGGCGGGGAGCTCATTCCACAGTCTGAGCGTCCGAGGGAGGAAGCTCCTTTGAGACCGCACAGTACGAAACTATTTTGGTATTTGAACAATATGTGTGAGGGTGGACTCCCGTTCTTTAGAACCTGTCCATTGAACAAGCGGTAGAACACACATAAGGAGACAAAGTCTCTCCTCAGACTGAGGGGCTGAACCGCTTGGGAACTCGGGATCGTTGACAATTCTGATGGCACGCCGCTGAACCGAGTCTAAAGGATCAAGCTGGTATCCAGGTGCCCCCGTCCATAGATGACAGCAGTACTCCATATGAGTATTGTAACATGCGTATATGAAACCAAATTGTTCGATTCATTGCTAATAATGGCTAACCACAAATAGGTAGGTTAGGTCCCAACTAAGTAAATATAATTTGCTTCGCCGATTGATTGATATGTGCGGTTGCAGCTGGGCAACTACACCCTCAATCATGATAAATATTAAACTAGCCCAGACCCCCGTATTTCAACAAGTGACTGGGCGGCATTCATTTATAACTAGCGTATGGCTGGCTGAACAAGAAACGTTTACATTACAACCATCATTTTTTATTTATCTTCCAATTTTTAAAAAATTGTGTTATAAATTCTCAACTGTGTATTTGTTCCCGTTTCCGACACTAATTCTGTGGATGCGATAGTGTTTTGTTTTTTTCCTTATAAATACCTCAACGGTAACTAGCAATAATAAATATGTGACACGCAGGCAGCTTCTAGCATAGAGAGAGAAAAAATCCCTCTGGCCACGTGGTCCTACCGCCTTTGTCCTACCGATCGGACCACATGAACTGTTTTTTCCGGTTGGTTCGATTAACTAATCGGACTATAGAAACTGTCGTTTTCTTAGACCACGTAGTCCCACCAATCGGATCACGTGAACTTTTTTCCGGTTGGTTCGATTAACTAATCGGACTGTGGCGCCTTACGTGCCACCTATTTATTTGTCTGTTTCATGTACTTACTGGCCACAGTTTTTTAGTACTGGCTGTTTGTAATATTAAGAATAATATGATTAATTGTTTGCTTGAAAACGTGACAGGCAGTCATTCAATGTCCAGACGCCTAGCTCTTCGGTTTTATAAGAGATTTTGTCTGTTAAAGAAGTAATTTATCCAGTTTTGTATTTCATAATTGTAGTAATGTAACCGGAAAGTTGGAAATTACACAAGCAAACGTATCGCTGCAGTTTTATTTTTTAGGTATTCACAAATTCCACAGGACTATAGAAACTGACATTTTCTTATGCCCGATTTCAATAATTTACGGACCGGTATCGGTTAAGATTTATTAAAATTAAGACTCTTAGATCTTTACTAATAATGAAGCAAAGACCTCAGAGCTTTGCATAGCAGACCCTCCCATATGGAAGTAGCTAACACAGGTAAAATTAGCTTACGAAATGATCTACATGCCCAGTTTGTCAATAAAAAACATACCATTGGTAAGCAAAACGATTCGTTCTTATTTATTGAAACCGGGCATTAGACCACGTAGTCCCACCAATCGGATCACGTGAACTTTTTTTTCCGGTTGGTTATCGGACTATAGAAACTGACGTTTTCTTAGACCACGTAGTCCCGCTAATCGGATCACGCGTTCTAGACATGAGTAATGCGACTAATGCGACCTGCATACTGCGTATTAGGTAACTTTCTAAAAAGAAATAATATAAAGTCAATGTCAATAGATATCTGTCACTACTACTTTTTATTCCGGGAACGCAAGTTAAACTTGTAGGGGAAACCGAGATCGATAGAAGTGAAATAAACTCTGCGTGAATGCTGAATTTTATGTATATGTTACTCTCCACATAACATGACTTTTATGTTACTATCAAATCGGTACAATAGTCAAAAGTTATAAAAATACTAGTTTTTGACCGCGGCTTCGAAGGCGTTAATGTAGATTCTGTCAATCAATTCAGGTTTGACCTGGAAGCATTAACATAAAAACGATTAGGTAACTTTATTTTAGGTTGTGGGTCTGCCCCGGTAGAAATTACATGTAATGCAAAATTTTAGGACTCTCGTTAGTTAAAGCAAAAGTATCAAAGAGAAACAAACAAACACACATTCGCATTTATATTCATTTTCAGTTTCATTTGTCATCGCTGAGAACAGTCGTGCAACTCGCGAAGACGCGACCGTGCGGTCCAAACAGTGCAAAGTGCTAACGCGTCATAACAAAGCCGGCGAGGCGGCCGCACCGCGATGACCCAGTTACCGTGGCGTACGCTTGTCAGCAAATAATATTGTTAAGGCGAAGATAGTTTTCGCTAATAAATTCGTAATAATGGCTTCGAAGAAATCCCCAGGCAAGAGTAAAATCAGTCTTACAACAGAAACTGAACATCTGTTGTACAAACATTACAGTGAGGAGCGCGCAGAGCGCGAAAAACTGCAAAGCCATGTAAAGGATTTGCAGAGTCAAATTGAAATTCTTCAACAGCAATTAAAATGCCTTGCGGAGAATAATTCTAAAACAGAGAATACCACCATGGAGACTTCTTCCCCCCATGTTGAATATGGCACGGACGAAGAAGATCTTGCCCAAGAAACGGAGTGGATTCGTGTAAAAGCAAAAACACGAAAGAAGAGAAAATTGAACACCACACCCACTCAAGATAAAACGCTTGTCCAAGAACCGAACGTCAGCAAAGACAAGGTTAAGAAAGTTCCAATGCCACCACCTATCATAGTAGATGGCATTACAGACTTCCAGAGTTTCTATGATTTCTTATCAGAAAACCAGAAACCCGAAGCATTCACTATCAAAATGATGAACGCTAACACAGTCAAAATTAATGCAACTAATGAAGAAACGTATAGAAAAATAACAAAATCTCTTACTGATAACGATTGTCTATGGCATTCTTATGAGAATAAACAAGAGAGACCAATACGAGTGATGGTCAAAAAACTTCACTCTTCATGCAAACCGGAGAGAATAGTAGAAGACCTAAAAAGCAAAGGTCACAAGATTTTAGACGCAGTAAACAAATTGAGCTGGAAAACTAAGGAACCACTTAATATGTTCATGCTGACATTCAATAATGAAGAGCAAATAAATAAAATATATAATATACAAACTATTATGGGCTATAAAGTGGAGATACAGGCAATCAAAACCAACAAACTAGTACCTCAGTGCAAGAGATGTCAAGCTTATGGACATACACAAAGGTATTGCTCTAAAGCACCGAGATGCGTAAAATGCACAGGTAAACATCTAACCAAAGAGTGCAAAAAAACAACTGATGAAAAGCCAAAATGCTTACACTGTGGAGATCCGCATCCAGCCAACTACAGGGGATGTGCTATAGCTAAAGAAATCCAACTGATACGAAACAAAAATACCAAAAAATCATCTGTAACACGCCAATACAAGGTAGCCAATGAAAAAGAAGATGGTCCTGTCCAAGGTAAGCCTATTCAAAGAAAACTTGATAAATTCACAAGTAGAAATATATCTTTCGCCCAAGCAGCTACAAAAAACACCAAAGTACATCAGGGTCCTCCAGCAAGTGTTAGTAGTGATAGTAAATTAGATGATATCTTAAAGCTCATGTTAACATTTGATGATAGACTAAAACGAATCGAAAATAGTGCCAAAACAGCTATATTGAAACCGACAAAATGAATACCATACAAAAAATTATGACATGGAACTCAAATGGGTTACTAAAGCATCAAAACGAACTGCAAGTAATCCTAGACATAGAAAATATTGATGTGTGTCTAATATCAGAAACGCACTTTACAAAACAATCACACATTAAGTTTAAAGGCTACAAAGTGTATCACGCGTTACATCCTGATAATACTGCTAGAGGCGGTAGTGCTGTGATTGTAAAACAAAACATTCAACATCACGAAGAAATAAAGTATGAAGAGAAAGAAATACAATCTGTGGCGATATCTATCAAAACCAAGAGATATCCTATAACTGTTTCAGCCATTTATTGTCCACCTCGATATATAATCAGGAAAGAACAGTATATGACTTTTCTAAAGAGCCTTGGGAGTAGATTTGTTCTAGGAGGTGACTTCAATGCTAAAAACACGTATTGGGGCTCCAGACTAACTACTACTAAGGGCAGAGAATTATTGGGCGCTATAAAAGGCATAAAATGTGACGTGGCGTCTACTGGAATGCCCACATACTGGCCTACAGATCCCCATAAAATCCCAGACCTCATAGATTTTTTCATCATAAAAAATATATCATCCAAATATATAAGAGCACAGCATAGCTATGATATGAGCTCAGATCACTCTGCAATATATCTAGAAATAAGTGAGAATATTCTATATAATAAAAGCGCTCTGACATTAGTGAATAAGTTTACAGATTGGGAGAGTTTTAAGATAGACTTAGATAACTATATAGATCTTAAGATTCCACTTAAGACACTGGAAAACTTAAACAATGGAGTCCAAAGGTTCATAGAAGACATTCAAAAAGCAGCATGGAAAAATACTCCACTCAGGGACAAGAAAACCAAAGGAAATACGTATCCTACCAAAATAATAGAACTCATAGCTGAAAAGAGAAGACAAAGGAAAACCTGGCATCAATCTAGGTGCCCTGAAGATAAAAGAAAGCTTAACAACTTAACAAAAAAAGTTCATAGGCAAATACAGGCATTTAACGATGAGTTCACAAATAAATTTCTACAAAGTATTACTTGTGATCGTACTACAGATTACTCCTTGTGGAAGGCCACCAAGAATCTGAAAAAGCCTGTTATTCAAATTCCACCAATCAAAGATGGGAATAGAAAATGGGCATTAAATAACGAGCAAAAGGCTAGAAGGTTTGCAGAGCACCTAGAAGCCATCTTTCAACCTAACGATGGTGAAACAAATGAAGTCCTTACCTTGGACAAAAATACGATGCCAAATGATACTGATGAAAATATAAAGCTAGTTACACCTAGAGAAGTTGCACGAGAAATTAAGCAACATATAAGCCCACGCAAATCTCCTGGTTATGATTTGATAACAGGAGAAATACTTCGTAATCTACCAAAAAAAGGTATAGTCAAACTAACAACCCTTATAAATGCCTCATTAAGGTTAAAACAAGTACCTGACTTATGGAAAGTTGCTGAAGTAATAATGATAGTAAAACCTGGAAAACCGCCACATGAAGCTACATCATACAGGCCGATCTCCCTGCTGCCTATCATGTCTAAACTATTTGAGAAGCTGTTGCTCAAAAGACTAAAAGGTATCATTGAAAGTAAGAATCTCATACCCGATCATCAATTTGGGTTTCGAGAAAAGCACTCAACAATAGATCAAGTGCACAGAATTATTAACCTAATAGAAAATACTCTTGAAGAGAAAAAAGTCTGCTCTACTGTGTTCTTGGATGTGGCACAGGCTTTCGATAAAGTATGGCATGAAGGTCTCATCCATAAGCTCAGAAAAAACCTACCAAAGCAGTTCGCTGATATCCTGGAATCTTATATTTCAAATAGAGTATTTAGAATAAGGCAAGAAGATGCCTACTCTGAACTGAAAGAAATAAGAGCTGGTGTACCACAAGGTAGTGTATTGGGTCCGGTCCTGTATCTATTATACACCTGTGATATTCCTGAACTTGAAAACAACACCATCGCTACCTTTGCTGACGATACTGCCATAATGGCTACAGGGAATAGCCACAAGGAGGCAGCTGATAAGGTTCAAACAGCTATTGATCAAGTTTATAACTGGACAAAAAAATGGAGAATTAAACTTAATGAATCCAAATCTATTCATATAGACTTTAGTAATATGAAACACCAGTATTTACCAGTCTATATTGATGGCAAACAAATCCCATATGAGAATACAGCTAAATATCTCGGCATGATGCTTGATGTTAAGCTACGCTGGAAAGCTCACGTCAAGAAGAAAATCAACGAATTACACCTGCGGTATAAAAGAATGTATTGGCTGCTTGGAAAACACTCTAAGTTGTCAATACACAATAAACTTGTATTATACAAACAAGTCCTTATGCCAGTATGGACTTATGGTATACAGCTATGGGGCTGCACCAAACAGAGCAATATTTTGATTATCCAACGCTTCCAGAACAAGGTACTGAGGGAAATAGTGAATGCCCCTTGGTACATCAGAAATGTCGACCTCCATCGGGACCTAAAAGTAGAGCTCGTACAATCAGTGATTAAAAAATATGCAGAAGCTCACCACAACCGGCTTCATCATCATGTGAACGTTGAGGCAATCCAGCTCCTCGATCACACAGACATAGTGAGACGACTCAAAAGAACTAAACCATTTGAGTTAGTGTAGTGATAGCTATAATAGTGTAACGTAGTCCAAGTGCTATTATAAAGAACACAAGAACAAAGTGTCTTCCCCTTAATAGAGACAATAAGAAAAGTGTTAATGGACACATTCTTAGAAATAGTCAATATAGAAGTTTATGTTAAATTTAAATTACTTATTAGCCTAATATTAAGGCTAGATTGTAGTATGAATAGGGAACACTAAAGAAGGTGTAACCTAGGATAAATAAAAAAAAAAAAAAAATCGCATTTATATTAGTTAGGATTATTAACCAAATAAAAACGCATTAGTGTGTTTAGTTATAAAGATTCTTACACCAATACCACGAAGCAGATTACAAACTCCTATAAGTACACCACAAACTGAGACGAACTCTCAGATTCTCAAACCGAATTTAGGTAGGTATAATAAGCCTACTATTTTACTTGAAGGAGCTTACTTCAAGTCCTTAGCAAATATTTAATGACGTAATGTTGTCGGGGGCGAATTAAATCAGAACCTTTAATAATCGATCACTCGGAAAAGGTCGACTATAAAGGAATTGTTGGGAAACTTTTCTCAGACAAAACCACTTAAGAACTGATCACGAGTTGAACTAATTATCAGAAGTCGGTAATAAAAGATTCGGTATTTTCGTTAGGGGGAGAGGCGGCCTTGTGGGGATCGTGGTCATGATTTTAATCGAAGGCAAATGGTTTTTGAATTGACCCAAATCAAGTTTTATGGATAGTAATCAATTGACTTCGCACGGGTGCAACATAAGTTACTAATGTGGCGTCATAGATTTAAAAAGTACCAATTACTTTTGTGTTCGGTCGATTTATACTATAAATAATACCTACATTGATGATATTTTCACTGATACGGAAAGTGCGTTTATATATTAATATATTGTTATTTGATTTTCATGTATATTTTATCGTGAAATATACATGAAGTTTTTGTTTTTAGAAGATAAAATATTGAATTTTAATTTTAATTTGATTTGAACGTATTGTAACATTTGTAACCTTCCGGAAGAAATTCGCATCAAAATCTTGCTAGTTTAGTAAAACTACGCAGAAAAAAGCGCCTGGAAAGCGCCGAGCGGGACGCCCTCCCACCAGGTGGACCGACGACCTGGTTAGAGTCGCTGGGCACCGCTGGATGCAAGCGGCCCAAAACCGTTCAAAGTGGAAGTCAACGGCGGAGGTCTATGTTCAGCAGTGGACATCCATAGGCTGATATGATGATGATGACGCGGACAAACAGATAAACAAACGTGGATAGCATGCCCGAAACAACAATAGTTACACAAGCAAGTAAAATAGAAAATAGTAAACTATGATTTTACGCATTTAAAACAACTTGGCATCCAATTAAAGCGACAATCGATGCACCTAACGAAGAGAGAAGCACTAAGTAATCGGCTTAAAAAAAAAGATAAGGCATAACAGCTACTATTCCCATTTCCATAGGGTCCATTTTACGTAAAATTGTTCCTTTGTTTAGAGCAGGATTGTGTAAAATTGTTTCAGTGCACGGGTGATTTTCCACTCAAGTGGAGAAAGGTGGAGCGAAGCGAAATGGGCCAATGATGTAGAAAGAGTCTTCGTCATATTATAAGACTATTTGACAAAACCATTTTACCTTAAATATATTTTGGGTGAAAAATGCATGTAGTCTACTTATTTGTCGTATAAATTACCTTTTGCCTTGGCAGTTGTAAGACGGAAATTTATAACAATGTATCACTCAGGCACTCAACCTCAAAGTTCAACAATGTTCAGGATATCTTGAAAAGGGTATTAACGTTCTGCTGTAAAGATAAGTATGCATTCAATGCTCTGAAATCTGCAGTCCTTTCTTGAAGATCAACTCTGAACTCTATTCTGAGCCTCATTAGTCAACAGAATAATTCGTAAATCAATGTGTGTCTGTTGAGAGAAAAAAATCTTTGTTTCTTTTATTTTTTATTATTATACTATTATCAATGCATTTTTGTATCTTTCTGGATCGCGTCGTCTCAATGTGTTATTATATTGTATGTACATTAACCATGTATTATTATGTGTTATATTGGTCTATTTAGTATATTTTTATTATTTATATATACTTATATGTAGTATGTTATAAGTATTTTATTGATAGTATTTTATATTGTCCATCTTCTGGTTCCCACTGAAAACCAGCGTCGTAGCCTTGCGCTGCGACAGTATGCTGAGTGGGTGGCCGTTTCAGCTCAATAGATTAATACATAGGTTCGATATGGGGTTCTCCAAAAGGGGCGTAAAAAGAGCTCTTCAAGGTCGGCAACACATCGTTAATCCCCCTGGTATTGCAAATGTCCATAGGCGGCGGTGACCACTTAGGTACCATCAGGTGGACCGTCTGCCTGTTTGTCAACCGTTTGACTTTAAAAAAAGCGATTGTTGTTTTATATTATTATTTTTTATTTTCTTGTGTTATGTGTTTTTTGTTTTCTTTTTAAGATTATGGGCTGAATAAATGCTTTCTATTCTATTCTATTCTATATAGACCTCGTTCTACCGTAGCTCGTTAATACGATTCTGACCTAAATAGAGTCTATACTATACATGCCAAAATAGTGGTTCAGCCTATCGACATTCCAGTATTTCTGTGAATATTTAACGTGGCGCGCCGCCTCTGCCCAACTATCCAGATCACTTATTTATACCCGACCTTATTCTGTTCAACTTTTACAAACTTGCCCGATGCTTTACCCAAATTCAATTAATACGAAAATAGCCGTTCGATTACACAATATTGTGTTCAAAAAGGTAATTAATGCCCACGAAAAAGGCTCGCATTAATTAAAGGCTTGGGTTTATTAGAAGCTCTATTAGAAGCTTTAGAACCTTTGGTAGAATTATGATGAATAAAGGATCGTCAAAAAGAGCTACGTTTTTGTGTAGGAATGACAATTTCAACACGATAACTGATTATGTAACTAAAAGTGCACACAAAGCCTGGAAAAGAACTGACTCAAATGCCGGAAAAACCAGCATAGGTGCTTAGCGACTCTAGTGGCAACTGTTCAGCGATAGGGTGTTAACCAACCTCTTTAAAGTACAGTATAGTAAAGTCAAGTACTCTTCCACAGTACTATGATTTTCTAACGATGTTTTCTTTAATCGTATGTAAACTCAAGTAGGATTTAAGCAGTCGATTTTTTTAAAATTAATTTCAAAAGACCCTCAGCGTCAGAAAAGCAAAAAGAATCACACATAACTTATTACCATATTTAATAAAGAGTAGATGGGAAAGGTAAATAGCCTATACAATATAGAAATTCAATAGAAAGGGGTGAAAAAATGAAATTTTAGAACAAAAACTGTTGTTAAATAGTTAAATGTAGGTCACGTCGCGTGAAAGGAAGGTAGTGTGTTCTGTAAGTGAGGTGACGGTGAATATATTGTTCCCATTGGTATGGTAATTTACTTCATAGAATATGGGAACATAAGTGGTCCATTGTACACCTACGTAGGTACGTATGCAAACAGGTAACATCTAGCATAGATCTATCTATACATTGTAGAGAGAGTGAGAATTTTGCGAGTTTGTGTGAATGTGGAAGGTTATTTCCGGTACTATTGATCCTATTTAGTTATTTTTTCTTCACTAATATGTAGCTACATTATCCCCGAGTGTAAAAGGCTACTTTTGACCCTAAGAATGTGGGTGAAACGGCGGGGAACAACTAGTAGCCTAATCACCCAATCAGAGCAAGAGTTGCGATTCGCATCGGCAGAAATTATTTTATTAATCCTTATATATGCTGTGATGCAGTCTTGTTTTACTACTAAAGACTTCTTCATTCCGAATAGAAATAAGGTTTGAAGTTGGAACATATGAACCAATCGATACGTCATCTGAATCTGGACTTTATTTATTAATGGACTTTTTGGCGGGAACTTGCAGTGTGACATTGCGTTTTCATTTTTATTTTTATAAATTCGTGTATTTAGAGTTTTATTACATATTATCGGTGGTATTTTATCCAATAAAGATCAATCCATGTGCACCAGTGAAGTGAAATGAAATGAATTATGTGTATCGTGACTTTACAAGTTGTCTCAAAAAGTCCGTGTAAAGTTTTAGTACAATGACCACCATTGTACTAAAATGAAAATGATATTATATACAATTACACGTATGAAATGGCTGTATGGTTGAAAAAAAAAACCCTTGCCTATCCTTTTATGGATGAATAAACTACTACTACTACTTATTTATTAATTTCGATTATTCCAAAATAGATCCAAAGAGGTAGGTATAATGCCCTTAATCCTTGAAGGAAAAACGTAAATTTTGAAAACACACATGATCCACCCAACCCTGTTCAACTAAGGATTATTTATGGTAATTGAAACGTGACAGAAATACTTTTCTTTTTACTCTTATTTTATTGTAAAAATCCATGTGTATATAATTGTCAATCTGTTATAAAGTAGGTCAAAAATAATACTATGATATTATAATATCAAAATGTTTAGTCTCTCTTGACGATACCTATTGACGATCCTTCAAAGACAGTAATTATAATCGTATTTAATTACTTGATACCATACCATCTTGATACAGTTTCACGTTATAATGAACATATTTGAATATGCTAATTCATGGAAAGCTTATTTTGTAAATCGTCTTTAAGTAAATAAATTAAAGTCCATAATTCCACACCTAGGAATAAAACTTGGTCGTTTGTGGAGAAAGTCGCTAACACTCAATGAATTTAAAATGGCGTGTGCTTTTTAGAGAACCCGTTCACTAGAATCCGTAATGTGGCCACAAACTGTTCCCATGTGACCAATCCTTGCAAAAGACGTACATACGTTTTTACAAATAACATTCAAATGAACGATATAGTCTGAATTATATTTTTATTTGTCTTTTAGGTAAAAAGATTTTTAAATTTGTTTCTGATGATCTAGCAAGGCGATTCTTGAATCTATATGTATTTGACTTATCAATCTAAATTCAAATTCAAAATCATTTATTCAAATAGACCTTTGCAGGCACTTATGAAAAGTCTGACTCTAATACCGGTTCGAAAGGTTGAATTTGCTGAGAAGAGCCGGCAATAAACTCAGCAATTACTCTTTTGAAAACAAGCTTAGGTTCATAACATAATATTTACATTCTAATCGCACTGAAAACAATTGCGTGCCCCGGCGCGGCGGGAAAACTACATAGTATACTGAATTGATATTGAATAAGTAAATAAATAGCAAACTTAAGCAGACCAGCCCCCACAAGCAGCACCTGTTCACAAGAATGACGCGTGTGGCAGCCATCGCCCTGCTTGCCATATTGGAGGTAAGTGAGCGAACTCAAGTGAAAATAACAACCAATATTCAATATTACGAGATTTTCATCTACTGGTAGATTTATTAAATTATAAAATCTGTTACTAAACGGCAAAGTTAGATGAACCTTTACGTGAAATTAACACAACACATTCAGATGCAAATCAGACGAGTGTTCATCGGGGGCTATTCAAACTTGACTGAACTTCAACCCTTAGATAAGGACGTCACTAGTCAATCGTATACTCACTCACATATCTACTACTGTTCACATCCGGTTTCCGGTATCTAGATTAGATAAGTTGAGGTATTCGAGTCACGGAATTCTATTGCAAGTAGTTTTTATTTTCTTTATTGTATGTAGTAGGTAATATGACGAATCGTATAAAAAATGGTATAGCAATGTGACTAAGCACATACTTGATAGATTGAGATCGCATGTCAGACGATGATACATTGGCACTCATATTGTATGATATACCTATTCAAGGATAGAATACACAAACATGGATATACTTATATCTATTCTATTAATATGTATATATCTTCTATCTATATAATATATATAAAAGGAGAGATTGTCTGTGATAACTTAGGGATCCACAAAGGAGAGATTATCTACGTGTATGTTATAAAAATATAGTATAACGTAAATGTCCCAAATTGCTGTAACTAGATTTCCCTACGAGTTTACGTTATAAGTTATATGGGACCGAGAGTACAAGAAATATTTATATCTATATAATTTTCCTTTCAATCAACCTCATCGCTGCCGCTGCGGAGATCTCGTCAACGAGCTCGGCCACCATGGGCTTTCGTGCTCTCTAAGTGCTGGTCGAATATCACGACACTCGGCTATTAATGACATTATCCGCAGGGCTCTTGTTGTCGCTAACGTGCCTTCCGTACTGGAACCAGTCGGTATTGCGCGGGGCGATGGCAAGAGACCGGATGGTATGTCTTTGATCCCTTGGAGTGTCGGCAAGTCGCTGGTGTGGGATGCCACATGTGTCGATACACTCGCGCCATCTCACTTAGCGGCGACTTGTAAAGCTGCAGGGGCAGCTGCGGCCAGTGCGGAAAATTCAAAATTCAAAAAATACGCATCGATTGGACCCAACTATATTTTTGTGCCTTTTGCGGTGACCAGGGGACCGTGGGGGTCCGATGCTCGCTGTTTTGCTCGCACCTTGTCATCAAAATTGATCGAGACCTCCGGAGACCAGCGGGCGGGGAGCTTTTTCCGCCAATGCGTCAGCTTGGCTATCCAAAGAGGAAACGCTGCCAGCCTTCTGGGAACCATGCCGTTAATCGGAAGCAGCGGCAGGCTTGAGGAAATTTTCTATATATAGATTGTATTTTGTACATATTTGTTGTAAATAAAAACTTGTAAAGTCAACAATCATTTTCCTTTGTTATAAAATTCTGTCGCAGGCGTTCGCTAAAATATTAACCCAGAAACTTGGTATGACATTTGGAGCCATGTTCCATGCTGATATAAAATGCGCAAGTTTGTTGTTTTGTTGGTTTATCGAGCGAAATGTGGATGAACTTGTCGAATGCTATACGTTTCACGAAGCAAGGTTCTTTTTTGTTATGTTTACTTGTTAATACGTACGTGCACACCTAGGTAGATAGAGTTCTCCATTTTATTTTGAAATCATACAAATAAAATCTATTGAGGCCTACAATTTCTTATCAACGAACTTTTTCCGTAAGGTCTTAAGAACTCCTAAATATTTTTTATTCTCTGCCCACGTTTCCAAGAGTCTAATGTTTCCTCGAAAAAAGTAATACTATAATATTAAGGCGAAGGTATGTACCTATGTACTAAGTTTAATCCAAATCCGCCTATCAGCTTTTTTCTATTTGTTGCTTTCTTTAGATATATTATTTTCTCACTTGTTTTTTGATTCCACCTCAACGGATTCGCTGGTTTTGTCGAAAACCCAGCAGGCTAAGCATACTGAGATTCAAATCCAAACACCTCATTTAATCGAATTACGCAGCAATTCGGAGTTTCATCGCCACGGTCGTTACACATTTTGTGACTTAGGTCCTCATCCCGAACGTGCGCTAAGAAGCTTCTCTTTGAAGCCTCCACAAAACTACCCCTTACGACTTGCCATCCCTTGGGACAGCAACAGTCCAAGACCGGGATAAAAAGTATCCTATTTAAATCGGGATAGTTAATCTGGGTAAACGCACCCAGACAGACTCATTTTCACTGTAGTAAGAATAAGGATTTGCAATAAGCTAGTTTCAAGCCATATAAAATGAGATTCTTTTGAATAAATGGATGAGAAGATGTTAATCGCAGATGACTTTTCCACCTTCACGCGGTCAAATAACAATGATATATTTTCACCAGAAAAATATTCAAAAAATATTCATAACATTGATGGATAGTAATCAATTGACTTCGCACGGGTGCAACATAAGTACTAATGTGGCGTCATAGATTTAAAAAGTACCAATTACGTTTGTGTTCGGTCGATTTATACTATAAATAATACCTACATTGATGATATTTTCACTGATACGGAAAGTGCGTTTATATATTAATATATTGTTATTTGATTTTCATGTATATTTTATCGTGAAATATACATGAAGTTTTTGTTTTTAGGAGATAAAATATTGAATTTTAATTTTAATTTGATTTGAACGTATTGTAACATTTGTAACCTTCCGGAAGAAATTCGCATCAAAATCTTGCTAGTTTAGTAGAACTACGCAGAAAAAACCGCCTGGAAAGCGCCGAGCGGGACGCCCTCCCACCAGGTGGACCGACGACCTGGTTAGAGTCGCTGGGCACCGCTGGATGCAAGCGGCCCAAAACCGTTCAAAGTGGAAGTCAACGGCGGAGGTCTATGTTCAGCAGTGGACATCCATAGGCTGATATGATGATGATGACGCGGACAAACAGATAAACAAACGTGGATAGCATGCCCGAAACAACAATAGTTACACAAGCAAGTAAAATAGAAAATAGTAAACTATGATTTTACGCATTTAAAACAACTCGGCATCCAATTAAAGCGACAGTCGATGCACCTAACGAAGAGAGAAGCACTAAGTAATCGGCTTAAAAAAAAAGATAAGGCATAACAGCTACTATTCCCATTTCCATAGGGTCCATTTTACGTAAAATTGTTCCTTTGTTTAGAGCAGGATTGTGTAAAATTGTTTCAGTGCACGGGTGATTTTCCACTCAAGTGGAGAAAGGTGGAGCGAAGCGAAATGGGCCAATAACGTAGAAAGAGTCTCCGTCATATTATAAGACTATTTGGCAAAACCATTTTACCTTAAATATATTGGAAGAAAAATGCATGTAGTCTACTTATTTGTCGTAATAAATTACCTTTTGCCTTGGCAGTTGGAAGACGGAAATTTATAACAATGTATCACTCAGGCATTCAACCTCAAAGTTCAACAATGTTCAGGATATCTTGAAAAGGGTATTAACGTTCTGCTGTAAAGATAAGTATGCATTCAATGCTCTGAAATCTGCAGTCCTTTCTTGAAGATCAACTCTGAACTCTATTCTCACTCGAGCCTCATTAGTCAACAGAAGAATTCGTAAATCAATGCGCCTCCTTATTTAAAGAGACCTCGTTCTACCGTAGCACGTTAATACGATTCTGACCTAAATAGAGTCTATACTATACATGCTAAAATAGTGGTTCAGCCTATCGACATTCCAGTATTTCTGTGAATATTTAACGTGGCGCGCCGCCTCTGCCCAACTATCCAGATCACTTATTTATACCCGACCTTATTCTGTTCAACTTTTACAAACTTGCTCGATGCTTTACCCAAATTCAATTAATACCAAAATAGCCGTTCGATTACACAATATTATGTTCAAAAAGGTAATTAATGCCCACGAAAAAGGCTCGCATTAATTAAAGGCTTGGGTTTGTTAGAAGCTCTATTAGAAGCTTTAGAAACTTTAGTGTGATTAATAATTATGATGAATAAAGGATCGTCAAAAAGAGCTATGTTTTTGTGTAGGAATGACAATTTCAACACGATAACTGATTATGTAACCAAAAAAGCACACAAAGCCTGGAAAAGAACTGACTCAAATGCCGGAAAATACCAGCATAGGTGCTTAGCGACTCTAGTGGCAGCTGTTCAGCGATAGGGTATTAACCAACCTCTTTAAAGTACAGTATAGTAAAGTCAAGTACTCTTCCACCGTACTATGATTTTCTAACGATGTTTTCTTTAATCGTATGTAAACTCAAGTAGGATTTAAGCAGTCGATTTTTTTTAAATTAATTTCAAAAGACCCTCAGCGTCAGAAAAGCAAAAAGAATCACACATAACTTATTACCATATTTAATAAAGAGTAGATGGGAAAGGTAAATAGCCTATACAAGATAGAAATACAATAGAAAGGGGTAAATAAACGAAATTTTAGAACAAAAACTGTTGTTAAATAGTTAAATGTAGGTCACGTCGCGTGAAAGGAAGGTAGTGTGTTCTGTAAGTGAGATGACGGTGAATATATTGTTCCCATTGGTATGGTAATTTACTTCATAGAATATGGGAACATAAGTGGTCCATTGTACACCTACGTAGGTACGTATGCAAACAGGTAACATCTAGCATAGATCTATCTATACATTGTAGAGAGAGTGAGAATTTTGCGAGTTTGTGTGAATGTGGAAGGTTATTTCCGGTACTATTGATCCTATTTAGTTATTTTTTCTTCACTAATATGTAGCTACATTATCCCCGAGTGTAAAAGGCTACTTTTGACCCTAAGAATGTGGGTGAAACGGCGGGGAACAACTAGTAGCCTAATCACCCAATCAGAGCAAGAGTTGCGATTCGCATCGGCAGAAATTATTTTATTAATCCTTATATATGCTGTGATGCAGTCTTGTTTTACTACTAAAGACTTCTTCATTCCGAATAGAAATAAGGTTTGAAGTTGGAACATATGAACCAATCGATACGTCATCTGAATCTGGACTTTATTTATTAATGGACTTTTTGGCGGGAACTTGCAGAGGGACATTGCGTTTTCATTTTTATTTTCATAAATTCGTGTATTTTGAGTTTTATTGCATATTATCGGTGGTATTTTATCCAATAAAGATCAATCCATGTGCACCAGTGAAGTGAAATGAAATGAATTATATGTATTGTGACTTTACAAGTTGTCTCAAAAAGTCCGTGTAAAGTTTTAGTACAATGACCACCATTGTACTAAAATGAAAATGATATTATATACAATTACACGTATGAAATGGCTGTATGGTTGAAAAAAAAAACCCTTACCTATCCTTTTATGGATGAATAAACTACTACTACTACTTATTTATTAATTTCGATTATTCCAAAATAGATCCAAAGAGGTAGGTATAATGCCCTTAATCCTTGAAGGAAAAACGTAAATTTTGAAAACACACATGATCCACCCAACCCTGTTCAACTAAGGATTATTTATGGTAATTGAAACGTGACAGAAATACTGTTCTTTTTACTCTTATTTTATTGTAGAAATCCATGTGTATATAATTGTCAATCTGTTATAAAGTAGGTCAAAAATAATACTATGATATTATAATATCAAAATGTTTAGTCTCTCTTGACGATACCTATTGAAGATCCTTCAAAGACAGTAATTATAATCGTATTTAATTACTTGATACCATACCATCTTGATACAGTTTCACGTTATAATGAACATATTTGAATATGCTAATTCATGGAAAGCTTATTTTGTAAATCGTCTTTAAGTAGATAAATTAAAGTCCATAATTCCACACCAAGGAATAAAACTTGGTCGTTTGTGGAGAAAGTCGCTAACACTCAATGAATTTAAAATGGCGTGTGCTTTTTAGAGAACCCGTTCACTAGAATCTGTAATGTAGCCACAAATTGTTCCCATGTGACCAATCCTTGCAAAAGACGTACACACGTTTTTACAAATAACATTCAAATGAACGATATAGTCAAAATTATATTTTTATTTGTCTTTTAGGTAAAAAGATTTTTAAATTTGTTTCTGATGATCTAGCAAGGCGATTCTTGAGTCTATATGGATTTAACTTAAATTCAAATTCAAAATCATTTATTCAAATAGACCTTTGCAGGCACTTATGAAAAGTTTGACTCTAATACCGGTTCGAAAGGTTGAATTTGCTGAGAAGAGCCGGCAATAAACTCAGCAATTACTCTTTTGAAAACAAGCTTAGGTTCATAACATAATATTTACATTCTAATCGCACTGAAAACAATTGCGTGCCCCGGCGCGGCGGGAAAACAACATAGTATACTGAATTGATATTGAATAAGTAAATAAATAGCAAACTTAAGCAGACCAGCCCCCACAAGCAGCACCTGTTCACAAGAATGACGCGTGTGGCAGCCATCGCCCTGCTCGCCATATTGGAGGGAAGTGAGCGAACTCAAGTGAAAATAACAACCAATATTCAATATTACGAGATTTTCATCTACTGGTAGATTTATTAAATTATAAAATCTGTTACTAAACGGCAAAGTTAGATGAACCTTTACGTGAAATTAACACAACACATTCAGATGCAAATCAGACGAGTGTTCATCGGGGTCTATTCAAACTTGACTGAACTTCAACCCTTAGATAAGGACGTCACTAGTCAATCGTATACTCACTCACATATCTACTACTGTTCACATCCGGTTTCCGGTATCTAGATTAGATAAGTTGAGGTATTCGAGTCACGGAATTCTATTGCAAGTAGTTTTTATTTTCTTTATTGTATGTAGTAGGTAATATGACGAATCGTATAAAAAATGGTATAGCAATGTGACTAAGCACATACTTGATAGATTGAGATCGCATGTCAGACGATGATACATTGGCACTCATATTGTATGATATACCTATTCAAGGATATACTTATATCTATTCTATTAATATGTATATATCTTCTATCTATATAATATATATAAAAGGAGAGATTGTCTGTGATAACTTAGGGATCCACAAAGGAGAGATTATCTACGTGTATGTTATAAAAAGATAGTATAACGTAAATGTCCCAAATTGCTGTAACTAGATTTCCCAACGAGTTTACGTTATAAGTTATATGGGACCGAGAGTACAAGAAATATTTATATCTATATAATTTTCCTTTGTTATAAAATTCTGTCGCAGGCGTTCGCTAAAATATTAACCCAGAAACTTGGTATGACATTTGGAGCCATGTTCCATGCTGATATAAAATGCGCAAGTTTGTTGTTTTGTTGGTTTATCGAGCGAAATTTGGATGAACTTGTCGAATGCTATACGTTTCACGAAGCAAGGTTCTTTTTTGTTATGTTTACTTGTTAATACGTACGTGCACACCTAGGTAGATAGAGTTCTCCATTTTTTTTTTTGAAATCATACAAATAAACTCTATTGAGACCTACTTATAATTTCTTATCAACGAACTTTTTCCGTAAGGTCTTAAGAACTCCTAAATATTTTTTATTCTCTGCCCACGTTTCCTAAAGACTAATGTTTCCTCGAAAAAAGTATCTATGTACTAAGTTTAATCCAAATCCGCCTATCAGCTTTTTTCTATTTGTTGCTTTCTTTAGATATATTATTCTCACTTGTTTTTTGATTCCACCTCAACGGATTCGCTGGTTTTGTCGAAAACCCAGCAGGCTTAGCATACTGAGATTCAAATCCAAACACCTCATTTAATCGAATTACGCAGCAATTCAGAGTTGCATCGCCACGGTCGTTACCCATTTTGTGACTTAGGTCCTCATCCCGAACATGCGCTAAGAAGCTTCTCTTTGAAACCTCCACAAAACTACCCATTACGACTTGCCATCCCTTGGGACAGCAACAGTCCAAGACCGGGATAAAAAGTATCCTATTTAAATCGGGATAGTTAATCTGGGTAAACGCACCCAGACAGACTCATTTTCACTGTAGTAAGAATAAGGATTTGCAATAAGCTAGTTTCAAGCCATATAAAATGAGATTCTTTTGAATAAATGGATGAGAAGATGTTAATCGCAGATGACTTTTCCACCTTCACGCGGTCAAATAACAATGATATATTTTCACCAGAAAAATATTCAAAAAATATTCATAACGCAAATTCTTGACTCATTTTAGATAAACATCCGTCCGGACCACTATGTAACCGAAGTATTTGCATGCAACATTTGTCAAAAATACTTAGACAAACTTTTACGATGAATTTTCCGATGGGAACGTTTTGTATCCTCTGATCCCCATGTTTGTTTAGGATCCCATCTCGGCTCTCGACCTCGAACCATTTCTTGGCTCACTGAGAAATGTTCCTTACCAAAGGTATTTTGTGCGAAACTTAATCCGCCCTTTACGGAAATAAGGTACAGCTTATGCGGGAAGATAAAAGACTACGCTTTAATTAAACTAAGGGTGATTAACGTCAGTAAGATGATAATGTACTTTTCGATTTCTAATTCTGTGTAATGACGATGACTATCGTATTAATTTAAATTAAACAGGTATATTTAAAGGTGAGATTGTGCTCACAAACTTTTTTTTTTCTTTGATATTGGTAGAGACAATGAGCTTTTTACGTCAATACCACAATATTTATACTATTACTCAGCGTCGATTTGTTTCTGTTAAAATAGGTTTTTAAATGTTCGAAATTTGTTATCAACACACATATCCTAACTATTAAGCCCATTACAGACATAGCTATAATATATATCAATATATATTATAGCTACGTATAGGCTTTAGTCTAAATATATATTCATAAAATAAATAAATACAGAGTACATTTTCCTGAAAATAAAAAATGGGTTATTCTACAAAAAGCATTATTAATTATTAAATATTTTTTTATACATCAAATTGCAGAAATTAGTATTCTCTGTATCATCATCAGAATCAATCCATATACTATGCCATGTTACTTTGTGACAAATCTGATCAACAACAAAACCATATAATAAATCTTCGTAATTATTTTTTGGGAGTAGGAATCGGCTATCTACTAAACATAACTGTATTGTATATAATAATTAAGAATGACTAATAGACAAATAAAATTATTTATAACCAAATACCATTGTTATTACTAATCACCATAATATTATTAGTACTACACTGTCTTTGCTTACCTTATTATATACAATTACTGATACAGACGAGCGATTTATGAAATCACTAGCTCTCCGCCCCGCGGCTTACATTAGGGGTAGTCTTGCGCAATATTTCGCGTTTCTAGTCCCAGTAGTTTAGACTGTGTCCTGATGTACCAGTCACTCAGTTTTCCCTTTTGTACAGATTAAAATCATGAGGTGATTGTAAATACTACCACTACATAATTTGAATCCTCCTTCTCTGTGAATCTGGTCGTTATATTATCGTTGACTTTTTTACCTGTATTACGTAAAACGTTGCTTTCGACGTTTCACAGTGGCAATCCATAAATATTCTGATATTCTTGATGTACTCAGATTTTAAGGAATAATACCAAATCTATTTTTTATTGTGCAGGATAGGCTCATGTATGTAATGTAGGTGGTGGTAATAACACCAAACCTGAAAGAGTTTTCAGGTGAAACTGTCGGAGCACACACCGGTAGGTTCAGATTTGTATTAGAGGGTGGAAAACAGCCAGTCAGGTACTACAAAGTAGCCGTACACCATGCTAGAGTATCGTCACGTTTTTTTAGGTTTGTTACCTCATAACTCCGTCATTTATTAACCGATTTAGAAAATTACTTTTTTATTTAAATTAACACTTCTCGTTTGGTCTCATTGTCATCAGATCAGGATTTGATGACTTCATAGTGTACTTTGAAGTCGGTTTAAGTTTTTTTTCAATGCAAAAACGTTTGATTTCAATTTAAAAACTAGTTCTTACTAGTTTATAACAGCGTTATTTTAGCTAATCGTTTAAAACGCTCGTCTATGCAGTAAATTCACATAAATTGTGAACTTCAAAGACCGCTGCATAATAATAATAAATAATGCTTTTTGGCTGGCTACCAGTTATCAAGAATAATTAATATAGGCACCGTTTACACCTCGCCACATGTTTGCTATGCGCTTCTTATCCTCCAGTTAACTGGAAATATTTGAGCTTAGATGTCATATTTATATTGTTGAATCAAAATAGAGACATTATTGTCATGTGGGGCAACAATTAATATGTAATAAAATTTATATATCTACTAGCTGCCTCGCGCGACTTCAAAATTCAAAATCCAAAATCATTTATTCAAATAGACCTTCGCATGCACTTATGAAAAGTCTGACTCTAATACCGGTTCGGAAGGTTGCATTTGCTGAGAAGAGCCGGCAATAAATTCAGCAATTACTCTTTTCAAAACAAGCTTAGATTCATTACATAATATTTACTTCGTTCGTGTGGTGCTACCCTACCCTGTGGTGCTACCCTACCTTCCCTACCCTATCTAAACCATCCAGGGCGTCACCCAAACGCATACAAAAAAAAATACTGTACGTGTGTTTGTCATTGAACTCCTCCTAAACGGTTAGACCGATTTAAATGATTTTTTTGTATGCGTTTGGGTGGCGCCCTGGATGTATTAGATTCACAAATCAGCCCGGCAGATGGCGCTGCAGTCGCGAGGAATTCAGTGACATACACACGTGCAGTAGAATTTTATTTATAAAAACTAGAAAGCAAACAAACATTGTTTGCCGATTTCGTGTGTGTGAACAAAATGCGTATACATTAATTTTCTTAGGTAGGCATATCATTTGTACATACAATACCCACGACGTAAGGCGAAGAGGTATTTAGGTGTATAGCTGTTGTCTGAGCCTTCTATTATTATTTACATTAATTAACAGACCTAACTTCAAAACCTCATAACACACAAAGCAGAATTATCTGAAATTCAGATAATGCTGCTTAGGATTCCGAATAGAATGCGTAAAGTAGAAAGATACGCCCATCTGCCGGGACTGTGCCCGCATGACGTCACAATAATATTGTTTACATTTAATTGTTTATAGATAACGGAGCCAGCACTTCCAGATCTTCCATCTGTCATAATTGTATGAGCTAATAATAATAATTGAAACTGTACCGCTTTCGGCATTATTCCAAAATAAACTCATTTGGTTGGATATTAATTCTGCAGCATATTTTTGTAATGGCTTTCATGAGAAAATATAGTTTGTTATTGGGCACTGGGGTGTACGATCCATAACTCTGGTTACACAACGCTATGGTTATTTAAAAAAGTTTGAGTATCCTAATGTTAAAATGACAATAAATATAATTTTAAAAAAAACTTACAAAAATCCGTCCTTAAATTATTAAAAAACAAGGTTTTATAATATAGGTCATATCATTTTCCACCTGCAATCTAAGTTACCACCAAAAAAGAAAGAAATCCATTTATTTATTTTGACAACATATTATTATAATCAAGCCGCGTCGATTTTTTATTAGCTTGATAAACCTCGGTTAAGCCATTCTTATAATAAATTTTTACAAAATATTTCTTTTTTTATTAGCATCCGCCATTAGGTGACTTTTTATAAAACCACAGATGAAACATTAATAGGTTTCTCATAATGTTTTCTATTGATAGAAACTTGGCAAGTTATTTTCAAAATGGCGCTCCTCTATGAATCCGCTACATACAGAAATGAGAACCTCTTTAATAATAAATGCCCTTTTTTCCATGCTATTTCTAATAAATAAGTATGTAGAGATAAAATTAAATTCCTTTATTGCGGATCGACCCCAACACACATAGAGCATGAGGACTTGAAAAGAGAAAAATGCCTTGCACTACCCTACATAATAAAATGCGTTCCTATACCATTCATCCGACTGCGATAATACTTAGGTGCGTTGTTCACGAACGCTCCCTCGGTTTTTCCGACAGAAAAAAAAAACAATAAAAGGCGCCTTGCAAAGCTCAAGCCAGGGCATTAGCTTGTACCTAGCTACGATATGGATGGAAGTCACCTACTCCATACCAAGCCAGGTCATTCGTAAATAGCACAGAGGATTATCTGTGTAAATAGTTCAGTAGCAAGTAACAAAGTTGCTTATCTGTCAGATTATGAAGGTTTTCAAATGCTTATGTTTATTGTAAGCATTATAGGTACGGTTTCAGTGAAATTCCCACGCTTTCATGAGTAGACGGGAGTGAGTGGCCCATTTTATCATGGTGTTACAAATCCATATAGATAGAAAGGGGATTAATTTTATTCCGACCCAGTTGAGGACGGCAAGTTTATTTTAAAAATCTTAGTTACCTTATTATTTGGGATTTTTGTCCACATGGACATTTCAATCCTATCGTAGGTAAGAATTATATCGTAGTTTTGGCGTACTATGTCGATAGCCGTATTACTGTACAGTCAGCGTCAAAATTACCCGATCACTTTATTGAAAAATACTAAATAAAAAAATAAATAAATATCCTGGGACATTCTTCACACACGGCTTTCTGACTAAGCAGAGCTGTCAATAACATGAAAGGGTACTAAAGTGATCATCTTCTTTTGATGCTGACTGTACTGTCTGTATTTGTGAATAATTTATGAGCCCTTTTTAATGATGTTCAGCGGTGAGAATGAAGAAAAAGGATAATCTTTATGGAGCATCAAATCATATAATGTAAAAGTTTTAAAAACATATAACGTTAATTTGAATAGGTAAGTACTTACTTAGTACTATTTTATACATAGTAGAACCTCAGAGTATATAAATACACTATGTCAATATTATGTAGGTATTACTGTAAACAGTAATAATGATGGTATCTAGTACATAACAAACAACATTGTTCACGCACTATCTTATCTCAATTGCCTACCTATCTTCTATTAATAAAACTAATTGACGAAAAGATTATATTAATTATTTGTTTTATTACAGCTTGGTAAAGAAATTGTGCCTAAGATAATAATAAAGTAATATACTACTTATTGCATTATGTTCTGTTTTCCATACTCGCTTTCTCTGCGTTACAGAGGGAATGAAAAACCTCTACCTCTCTTCTGTAGAACGAAAGGTTTTTGCGATGAAAAATAATGTAGTACCTACGTGCTTTTCATTCTAATCCGTTCAGCCTTCAGGTAAATATAGGCTAGTAAGGGTTACCGGATCCAAAACTTTCTCGACATAATTCCTGATCTAAGTAGGTACCTACCTACTGTGATAATATTTTCCACGCGCGTTTTTGTCGCATATGCAATCGATGCGGTGATCAGCGAACAGGATTTTGGTGTAAAATACACAAATATAATTTCATATTTTCGTGACTTCCTGACATGTCAGGAAAATTCCTGTCGTCTAGTACCCACCTTATACCTATACCTAGTTGGATTTAGGACGTTGGCTCGCTGATGGGATACGCGTAACATATGAAAAATTTTACTCCAGGAACTACCTACCACTTATCTGATTACTTACAACGCACATTCGCAAATCTATAAAAGATCCGCAAATATTGATCTGATTATACAGATCAAATAAAATGTTCTGTAAAATTTTGATCTATGATGAAAATACAAGTCATGTAAATACCTAGGGGCATTATGAAGAATAGTCTCTATTTTCTATTAAATAAACGTGGAGATAAGTATCTAGTTTCATACATTTGATCAACAATACCCAAGTCACATGCAGTCGTGCAACAGGGTGTGTAAATAAAATTTAAATCGAAATTAATTTATGTTTTTATTTTTTCATAGATATATAAATACAATTATGTTCTTTCTTTTAAGTATTTTCATATCTTACATAACATGCAAAACTAATATAAATGTAATAATTTCTGCAAAGCAAATACATAATTTTAATTCGCAATTATTCTAGATATTTAAATTTCAACAAAAATATAAGCAAAGGCGAAAAAAAAACTAAAATTACTATTATTAGAAAATAAACTTTAAACTTACCTCAATACAGAAAAGTCAAACAAAAAACCGGCGTTCAAGTTCACGAAACAATGCCGTCCACAGGGGATTTATCACTGAAAATAAATTGAAAAACACTATAGCACTCACTAATAAGCACTAGGAGTTATTGTTCTACTTCAGACACTGTAGTTTTAATTCACGTTTCGTGATTAATAGCTGAATATCGCACTGCGTGTGCTATGCGGTACGACGAGTGAGATCGACACGAGAATCACTCACAATGTCGGGAGGTAGACTGCGGGCGGTGCGGTGCGGTGCGGTGCGGGTGTCACCGCGTGCGGGAGGCAAGGTGCGGCCCGCCCGCCCAACATTGCGCGCGGATACGCGATACCTTGCTTATATCCCGCTAATTTCCTGCCTCCTGTAATATTCTGCAGATTTTATGTGAATGCTTATATTATATTGAGGTATTTTAATGAATTTAAGATTTATTTGGAAGATGATGGAAAAACATAATTTCTTTTATTTTAATTTCATACTTAGAACGAGTTAGTAAGGCACTTATCACGATTTATTTGTATCGTGGCTTTTGTAAGGTTTAATGAATAGGTACCTATCAAAAGAACATTACCTGCTTTGAATGGTATTAATTGAGAATTCTTTGTAAAAGATACATTCAAAGACACCAAATGAATACTTTTCAAACAAATAATAAAACTTTTTCTATTAGACACAACTCATTTACAAACGGCCCTCGATTTTCTGTTTTCCATTTAACTTTTTGTTCCCAAGTAATAATAAATAAGTATTCTATACCGACCGACAACAGTTCTCTGTAAAAGCCGTCTTGTGATTGATTGACTATTACCACACTTGGCATCGTTACTTTACCAAATATCGATGTGGGTAGAGTCGGAAAGGAAACTTAGTTATAATAATAATAGAGTTAGTTTTAGAGTACAGACAGAAAAATATAGTAAATAAATGGCTGCTTCAAATATTGAACAATAGTTTAAAACTACTACTAGGTAATTCATCCGGTAATTGGTAGGCAATGTATAGTGTAAAAAATTACTCTATGTTTTGTGAATGTTTGTATTAAAATCAATTATTCATGTTTATTAAAACAGCTCGGAGGATCATGGCTCTTCTAAGGCTTGTGATAGAATTCTTAGTTTTTTTTATTTGTTTTATAATTCGCAGTCTTTGCAGTTTCTTTAAAAAAATGTTTTACCGGGGTTTCTATTCTAGAGTAGGAGGATATATTTAGTTTGAACTTTAGAAAGTACTTGCTGATAAAAAAGTATGATTCATAACCTCTTTCAATCACTCACAACACAGAGAATTTCGATTCATGTAACATAAAAAAAGCATTTCAGGTTTTTCGGACATACAATTGACCAATGTAAATAGACTCCGTTTAAGTATCCAGCTCGTTAATAATTACACTGTAACGAGAGCCTTCGGGGGTCAATGTTAACTGGCCGCTAATCTCAATTCCCTTGGCATAATAAAAGTGCTATTCAGGATAAAAAAAAGTTTGAATTTCTACTCAACGCCTCCTGAATTATTTATTCAGTAAAACCCCTCAAGTTTATTGGCCAAGGAACGTATAGAAGTATTTGAATATTTAAATTTCGAATTGTGTATTTTGGATGACTTAGCATTATTTATACTCTTGTTCGATTTGAAAGGTATAGGTAATCTGTTCGATTTTCAATCACGTTGAAGCTTATTGTCAGAATTCAAGTCAGATCGGATTATTTAAATGGGCACTTAACATGCCGTGAATGACGTGTACACTCTCTTTTCCTCCCTTATCAATCATAAGCGATATGACGTGCTTTTTATTTTTCTAAGAATAATTCCAAATATAATCATAATTATAAAGACTTTATAATATAAGAATTAGATTGTAACTTTATATTTAGGCTATGAAAATTTACAATTAAGCCAAATTGTGCACCAAAATTATTAGTTGACCGTTATACATACATACATAGAAAATCCATTCAGTATGGTCCACAGGACTAGACTAGTACCCACTTGCGTTCTTTGTATTGGATATTCAAAATTATTTGAAGCTTATACCGAATAAATTAAAGTACATTCTCGAATATTCAACGGTACATACCTATCTATGGAATAAAGATATCCGCATCTGGAAATGCGACGTTCGTTAAGATTAACAAGGCTCGATGTTGACGCTGATACCAATCAGCTCCAATCAATGTACTGCCATACAACGCTCTTCTATTTTGCGAATATCGGAGTAAGATGGAACAAATGATTATTCAGCGAAGATAAAATTAATCACTCCGGAACTGGAAGTTCCATTTATAAATTCGAGCGTCTTATTAAGTTGAGGACTTGCTGCGTTTGAAAATGTCAGTAGAATTCATTAAAAAGGTTCCCCTTCACCCTAATTTGTGAAAAGAGGCCTGTGCTCAGCATTGGGACATTATAGGCTGATGATGTTTAGAATTTTAGTACCTTTGTGCTAGGCTATATACCCATATTTTCCTTAAAATGATTTATTACTCGCAGTGGTGGAAGTGATCATCACACTGGTGCAGCTTGCTCTAGACGGGCGCTTGGTCAAATTTTTTTGGCGAAGCCTTCTACCTGACTGCGGTGAAGCCCAAATGGAGGGTTTTTGCTTACACACGTTCGGGGCCACTGTACCACCACCACCACTTTTGTTTTTTTTTATGTTTATGCGTTTTTATGATTGTGTATTTTATTTTGTAAAATAAAAAGTATGTATGTATAATGTTTTGGAAAATAGCCAATATAGCCAAAAAAATTATTAAAAAAATTTAACCTTGCTTTCTTGCCTGTTCTTCTCAGTTGAATGCCAACTTACGAACTGGTGGTAACTTCAGTAGCTTTGACCTTCATACGTGCCCTACTAGGGCACTAAATTGAATAAATGGCTTTGACTTTGACTTTGTAGCCCGGGGGAGGGGGAGGGTGCATTTTGCTACGGCTGATATGGCGGTAGCTTCGCTCCGTACTCATCACTATGATCAAACTTCACTTTGAGAACCACTGTGAAATTCCAGCTGCTGCATACGATATCTGGGGGCATGGGAGTGCCCCCCGCCAAGACGAGCCAAGCGAAATGCAAGGGTACTACCTACCTTTTCTCCAAGTGCTTCATCGTTTTTTTGAACGCTCATAACTTGGGTTTAGATTATACCAGATAAACAACAACTATTACAAGAACTATTGTACTACAGAAAACTAATTAACAGAGAATAAATGTTTCACCTTACGCCCATGTGACGATAGCGAAACGTCCAAGTCACATATTTTGACTACGGTGTGTAGAGTTGTACGTATGGAGTTAAAAGCTTGGCTCTACATGAGATCTGATAACTTTTTGACAGTACGAGCCATATGGTCTCGTCTTGGCAACATTTTACATGAAAATATTTTTGGTGGGATCATTTTGATCGGGTAGGTTTAAATTTTCCATTGGAAAATTTTTTCGCGTATTCACAGGTATTCCCATCGTGAAAGCTTTTTATATGGATCAGTGTTTCCACTACGGGAAGACTTTTTTACTAGTCTGGCAAACTAAAGTACATTTGTAAATGCTCGGCTTTGTTGTTGAAAAATTACAGTAGAATAAAAGAGCTTTAAGGTTGGCATTTTTACCATCGATAGACTTGTATGTTGTATCATAAACTCATTATGGTATGTAATGATGTGGCCCAAAATCATCAGTACATGTACTTAGTAACTTGCATGTGTGATTATTATTCCTACTACAGAGAATACACACTGAAATATAATCTTAATTTGCAAAGTAAAGTTTCAGACAAAATTGATAACGAAGAGCGAGTACCGAGTCTAGTGGGCACAGGGGATATACGGAACGATGTAATTTGCATGCAATTACGAAACAAGTGAAGTTACAATTCAATTTCATCCTGCTCATAAGTCTCAAGTAATCGTTTGAAGTCATACCCTCATTAAAATCGGGAAGTCTTTTGTTTGGGCAGGGTTGGAGTGCTCTTCGGGAAATATTTGTGACAAAGACTGCAGTGGACTGAATTCATTCGTAGTGAAATATAAAATATAGATAGATGACTCTTTATTGTACATAAAATTAAGAATAAACTGAAATTACTGTATAATGGGCGGTAATAGCTAAAACGCAACCTCTTTTATACAACACAGTAATCATATCATCCTGAGCCCATAATGTCCCATAGCTAAGCACGGACCTCCTTTCACAAATGAGGGTGAAAGAGTTATCATTTAACCAGAACCATATTCATAATGATATATCTAAAAAGGAAAGTATTATAAAAGAAGTAGATACATGTCTAGTACTTACAACCACCTATATGAAGACGACGAAATGAATCCGAACCTATTAAATATGAAGTTCCTTCCAAAATGACGATAAACAAAAAAAATCCTAAAGATTTATCCACTCTACAGTAGGTTTATCAGTCTGTTATAATTGTAGGCACTGCATTAATATATTCAGCATTTCTGTCCTAAATCCGTCCCTGTATAATGGTGATCTCGTTAATTCTTGATCTTGTCGGGAACTTCTTACTTTTGCAGACATTGTTATTCTTGACGCGACCCTTTATAATTTGACTTACCGCTGTGAGAATTTTCAAAGCTAAAAATCTCGTCCTATTCCGAATTATGTGGGTAGGACAGGATAATCGTGCAACGGCTTGGAATTGTAGATAACCTACCTTTTAATCGTTAGAGCGAAAAGAACGAAAAGGTTTTTATTTTAGTTTTTAGGGTTCTGAACCAAAAAGGTAAAAAGGAACCCTTAGTGCCACTCCGTCCGTCTGTCCGTCTGTCACAGCGCTATATTTCAGCCACTGATGTTATTGATTTGAAAGGAACAGTTTTAAATATTGCTGACCAAAACATATTGCAAACGAAAAATTTAAAGATAATATTTTTTTTTTTTTTTGCAAAAGTGGTCGGAATGGGGTATTGAAATTTCAAAGTAAGGGGGCTACGATAAGTTAAAACACTTCTCTATTTTCTTTTATATTGTGTAGTTTTTGACTTATGAGAAATGTAAAAAAAAAAATACCATTCCCGTCTAATCTCCGAAGTCGCAAAGCGAAAAATTTGAAATAATTACAGCAGATAGGCATTAATGTAAATTGTAAATTTGAATTGTAATATGTAATTACATGAAAAATAGATCGATGTTTCTAACTAGCACAGTTTCTTTCGAAATCATGAAAATTCCTTCACAAAAAAGTTTGTAATGCGGTCCGGTTGTTTTTTTTTCTACAATTATGGCCCAAACCAAGAAATTATACGTCTAGGAAGGTCGGAACCCTCGGTGCGCGAGTCAGACTCAGACTCTCGGCCTGTTTTTATTGATATCTTGTATTATATTTAGTTTGAACTGATGGATGACCTTGCAAAATTGTGGTTTCAGATAGTGGAGGACCAGAAGATGCGGCAATTACTGGGACAGGCCCAAGTCCAGCAGATAACCTGAACGTCTAAAGGATGCTGATGATAATGAAATAATGTGATATAGTTTAGATATTACAATTCATAGGAATTGCAAGTTGTTATCATTCACGTTTCTAGGCCCATGATAGAAAGTTGCTCAATAGGCAAATTTTCTGAAAAAAACTAATTAGTATTTACATTATCAAAAAATATTAGACACGTATTTTTTCTTTTGTCAATTAAACAAAAAAATACGAAGATATCGTGTGTTGAAGTTCCGCGTGACGTCACTTTTTAGGAACAAGTGACGTCACGAGCCCCCACTCCCGAACTTAGTCGCGCTTTATCTTCTTCAATTGTTAATGATTTGGTAAAGCAAAAAATACGTGTCCAATATTTTTTGATAATCTAACTGAAGGACTAATTAGAATTATTATATTTTTACCCAGGCAACATCCCTATTCCAACAAAGACAAAAAACTCACAGTTAAATTGCCCAGAAGCGAAATACACAAGAGGCCTGCCGGCTCCAAATAGGTATATAAATAATGGCTTACTACATTCCGTAGCGTCACAAACAACGAAGATTCTCACTCTACTGCTGACTACTCTCCGAACACTTTTTTGTATTTTCTCTTACATAAAAATCTAAACCCATTATCTTGCAACGGTAGAGTAACCACGTACCTATTGGGAAAATTGGTTATTTGATGAATTACTTTGCGGTAAGGCGATCAAACACTTGAAGATTGATTGATAAAAAATATTGTATATGAAAGTTGGATATAAACATTCTTGAAAGATCAGGGTCGATTATGTAACTTAGTTGCAATAAGTTAAAATCAGTTTCGAATTGAAACCGGTTCTATATGGCGGATAACTCTTCAGGGCCTGCAGACAAGATGGTTATCGACAATCGTCATCGTTAGTAAACGATCAACCTTTGTATGGGATTGACATTTCAAATCAAGAGAGGTAGAGCGTAGCGTTTATTCGCTCAAAGAGCAGCTCGACTGGGGAAGTACCTCCACCTTACAGAATACCGCAGCCAAATAACTTTATGTTGTGTAATGTTGTGTTCCTGCGCGTGAGTAAGGCCGCCAGAGCTCATTGGGGAGGGGGGAAAGGTCGGTAACGCGTGAGCGATGCTTCGTGTGTTGCAAGCGTCCATATGGCTACGGTAACCGCTTACCATCAGGCGGGCCGTATGCTTGTTTACCGACTAAGTGGTATAAAAAAAAAAAAAAAAAAAAAAAAAAAAAACGAAATATCACGTGATTTTTAACAATCTCTTAAGTCAATCCCATACAAGGGGTTGATCGTTTACTAACGATGACGATTGTCGATAACCATCTTGTCTAGGGGGCCTGGTAACTGCATTTGCAAACAGTTACTTCATTAGAAATTAAAAACCATTTTCTATTTAGTATTACTTCAACCGATTAAGATGTTGTTTCAATCTGAATATGATTGTAACAAAGTTACTTAATCCACGTACTGATAAATGTATTTCATGACTTGATATGCAGTGCTTTATATTGTAAATTCTATGCTCCTATAATATAAACAAAATTGTTATCCTTTGACTGTTTGATGATCAGCGCGGCCGAGGAAAACAAAAGAAATAAATTTTTTTTTAATCGCAAGTCAAGGGATACCATGAAAATCTTTTACCAGGCTTTCTGATTCTAGTTTTATCCATTATTGCTCCCAGCTAATTCCAAGGCAAGCATAAGTTACAGATATTTGCATAAAACCAAAAAAACTTTTATTTTTTGACGTCCCTTTCCACAAAATACCAATCTGGTTCCAAAATTGTTTCTTGTACTTGGTCACTATAATCCCGGTTAACCGTCCGCAGTTTCTTTTGTTGTTCTGAAATACCCTGAAAGCCTTTGAGGGTAAGTGTTTCCGTGAAACGCCGACCCGGCTCCGCAACCGTGCCAACTTGCGTTTTATATACTCCACTATATAAAAAAGACCTAATTTATTCCACAGAAACACCCAACATGGTGTTTTTGGGAAAAAGGATTATTCTACTTTTGTTTAATTTATGAGAATTCGATGTGTTTTTTATGAATGTGATACAAATAAAATAGTATCAAGTACTTATACAATTGTTTCTTTCCGGGAGTCTTCTAAGTTTAAGTGTATTACGAACCGGTGGTAAAATCAATTGTAATGTTCGTAAGTGACTTATGCCTGGTTTCTATAAACAAAAACGAATCGTTTTGTTCACCAATGATAGGTTGTTTATTGCCTAATGCCCGGTTTCAATAAACAAAAACGAATCGTTTTGCTTACCAATGGTAGGTTTGTTTATTGCCAAACTGGGCATATAGATCATTTCGTAAGCTAATTTTACCTGTGATAGCTACTTCCATATGGGAGGGTCTGCTATGCAAAGCTTTGAGGTCGTTGCTTAATTATTAGTAAAGATATAAGAGTCTTAATTTTAATAAATCTTAACCGATACCAGTCCGTAAATTATTGAAACCGGGCCAAACTGGGCGTATAGACATTATTTATTCTGTGGTATAGATCATTTCGTAAGCTAATTTTACTTTAGATAGATACTTCCATATGTTAGGGTCTGCTATGCAAAGCTTTGAGGTCTTTGCTTTATTATTAGTAAAGATATAAGAGTTTTAATTTAACCGATAACGGTCCGTAAACGTTATTAGGGCATATATTGAATAAACAATTTTGAATTTTATGATGGAATTGTCTACTACTACTACTACTACACTATATATATAAAATTCAAAGTCCTGACTGCCTGATTGACTGATATATCAACGCACAGCCTAAACCACTGGTCCTAGAGACATGAAATTTAGAGGGTATATTCTTTGTGAATAGTAGGTATCCACTAAGAAAGGGTTTTTCGTAATTCCTCCCCTAAGGGGTAAAATAGGGTAAGAACGTTTGTATGAAAGTCCGTCGGTATCGAAGTTACGATCTTCAAATTTTGTGTTTAGGCTGAAGATTAAAAATTAGTGTATACGTGTCTCAGCGTTTTTAATAATTCCACCCTCGAAGCGGGATGAAGTTGTTTTGTTTTGTTTTATTTTATTGTTGTAGAAAAATATGTAATTTTCCACACGGGCGAAGCCGCGAGCAGAAGCTAGTAGGTAATATAATAACAATTGACAAAAGTATCTAATACCGCAGAGTTAATTACTCTGTAACATTGTTTGTCGCTACTACGTTATACACATTATTCCCTTCTCATTGTATGAGGAGCGAAGAATGTAATTTTGAAAGTAAGCTAAAGTTAGAGACTAGAATGACGCGAGCTTTTCATATACTTAGATTAGTGCTGCACCAATATTGAATATCAATGTCGGATATTGGAACGGATATTTTCTTCCTTGTTTAAAGTTTGGATTTAACTTCATTGCATTTTATATGATACTAAACAATGCGTTTGAAAAATTTTGAGCACATCAATATATATTTATATAAATCATAGCAAGGCATATTACGATATATTTTCAATACTAATCTTTAAGTGGCCGCACACGCAACTATAATACTCAAACACTGGGTGGAGATTTCGAGATGGCATATTTTCGAAACCTATGTTGGGTTAGTCATGCTGAACAACTTTTATTATGGGACCAACACTGAATAATCAAACATTTTTTTTACTTTTCATACATTATGATCGAGCAAGGTTGACATTTACTATGGAAAGTAAAACATTTTTTTGAGAATTCGCTATTGGTTCCATAGTAAAAGTTGTCCAGCATGACTAACCCAACATATGTTCCGAAAATATGCCATCTCGAAATCTCCACCTGTTATATTTCTGTGACTTCACTAAACGGCACTATAATTTATATTATAGCTCGGCATATTAATATTATATTATAGCTACGTCTGTGATGGGCTTTATCAATATTGAAGATGTGTTTGCTGGGTATATAATATGGGTATTAAATGAATTGGACATATGTACGTGAGTAAGAAACATTTCTCATAAGATGAAAAAGATCTTATTAGTAATTTTCCTAATAGACAATTTCTAAATTACAAATGTATTTATGAAGTCAGCCAATCTTTTGAGAGATGGGCATTACAATATTATTATAAAAATAAGAACCCTACATTCAACCCTCAAAATTACTATTATCAATCTCAATTTTTGATAAATCTTCTTCGAGAGTATCTTTCGGATATCCAAACATTTCGGTCACGGATATAGCTCATTAACATCTCTTGCTTAGATGACACAAATTTTCTCATCCAGTAGGCGAAGTTTCTGGCGCGCAGCCCAAAATGTAAATTCATTTTGTTCAATGGCTCCCTCTTTTGTAACAAGTTTCTAGTTTCATTCAAAAGTGCGGTTGAGGGACTTTCAATAAGACTGATAGGCAATTTCTACTTAGATTTGTGGTAGACAGGACGAAAACCTTGTATCTTTGAAGTTTAATAAAATACAAGTATCTATGTTAAGATAATACAAACTTATACACAGACAGTCTAAAATTAAAACCTAATCATGGGGTATTATCCAACTAATATGGCTTACCGATGTACCTGCGCAGAAGATACATTTTCAAAGTGCGGGAAACGCTATTGGTCGGCAGCTGCCGCCATGTTAACACGCGCCGTGCGGAGGCGGAGGAGCGTGACTTGCGAGTGAGACGGAACTAACACCTGCAGAGTATTATGAACCTTATAGTAGTGATCTAAGGTTGATTGTAAGTTTTAAGCATTCTTTGGTTGATCTTCAGGGCCATACTTTCTATTCTGTGCGAACGAACGCCATTCACGACGCTGGGTAATACTGTACTACATGATTTACCTGACAATACGAATTACAAACATCTCTCACATTATAACAATCTTAATAGATGATAAAAAAAACGTCTTACACTTACTTTTTATTATAAACAAACAGAGCTTTGGCGGCGGGTGCGGGCGCACCCTCAACTTTTGACGTCCATAAACGATGGATGGGCAAACAAATGATGATGGAATGTCCCCGTGAACCCGAGTGACGTCTCCCGACGACGATTTATCAAATATGCCTACCGATACTTTTACAATCTATAGGATTTTACTACACAAGGGATCGTAGAATAACTTATTGCGAAAACGTGCCAGTGTTTTTTATCTGTAGTGTTAGCAGGTTTAATATAATTTGAGCTGCAATATAGAGATTTTTGCCGAATTCTGACCCTTTGGTGTATTTAGATAATAAATTGAATATCGAACGTTCTATTTATAAAATACTTTTAAAAGCCTCACACACATCTGACCTTTCCCACCAGTTACCATTTCAATCCATTACATCCAGGCAAAGGCTTAAAATCCTCATTCAAGAATGGCGACGCGTAACGACCCGTATCGCAGTATCGTTGCGTCCGTCCGTGCGTCCAGCAAATTTCCCCTAGGCATCGTAATTCTCCAGCTTTGTACTATAGTACAACCTAGAACCAAATTGTTAGCTCGTTTACTTGAGTTTGCCTCAACTTATGCCGTACGGAAACTAAAACATAAAGTGTACGTATTGTTATGATTAATGAGAGTTGTGAAAGAAAAGTTACTACATACACCAGCGAATTCTGACATGCATGACTTTGCATATAGTTTGGCAAACCTTCACCTAATTGACTCAAACAAAGGAAACATATCCTAAAATTCAATCCATGGCTTCAAAGTGAATTGTTTCTTTTCTACCGTTTTTATGACCGATATTTCGAGTATTTTAGGCTGAAATGGTGATTATGCAAGATCTAAAAAATATTAAATTCTTTTTAGGGTTCTGTACCCAAAGAGTGCCAACGGGATCCTATTACTAAACCTCCGATGTCCATCCGTCCATCCGTCTATCAGTGGGCTGTATCTCATGAACCGTAGACAGGTGACATTTTCACAGAATTTATTTATATTGCTATAAACAATATACAATTAAAATTAAATAAAATTGAAAATTAAGGGGGGCCTCCATACTCCTCGACTTATTTACGGAACCCTTCTCGTATGCGAGTCTGACTCGCACTTGGCCGTTATTGTTTGAAATACAGCATAATATTTTATATTTCAATATTTGCAAATTAATATTCAAGGCACCTAAACACCCGGCAACCTGTTAGTTCAGAAAATGGCCTCCAATAAGTTGGCAGTAGCATTGATCCAGGCCAGTCCGGAACGGCTTACGGAAACAAAAGGTTTGCATCACAATAGGTTGTGCGGTGGTGTGGTGTAAGTAACTGGCCGTTTTAATATGATTTAACGTCTCCTGTTTGAGAAATATCTCCAGTTATTGGATAAATTCTGTACCCTGCGGTTACTTATACATTCGCGTGTTCAAAAGTATATTTTGATCTTTCTGCGCTACAAGCTATCTCTATGTCACATACATCGATATCGGTTTAGCGATATAAACCAAATAAATAGACTATTAAAGCTGAAAAAGGGATCCTAAACAATTATCAAGAAAGATAAAAGTCTGGTTCCATAAGATAACAATTATTTTTTAGCTTAATAAGACAAGCAATAGAAACACATAATTCAAACAAACCTAATACAAAATATTCATCAAACGCGAACGCTAAACCAATATTAATATTCTCCTCCAAAAATAGAACGACCCTTTTATTATAATTTATAAAAAGACAGTCCGCTTGGACAGCACAATTGTGTCTCTAACCGCGATTCGTCGGCCGACCGCAAACGCTTTGTGCCCCTAATGATGCACGCTGGTCAAGATAAAAGTGCTCCGTTAAGCCCACCGGGTACGCCCCGGGCTATTTCTTGCCCGGATAATAGCCATTTACAATTCACTACACACACCATATTGTTTTTGTAGCTACGACCTTTCTTAGTTTTAAATGCAGAGTAACTAGAAATACTTGAATCTTTAAAACCGCCGTAGCTATTTTATACTACTATCTGTATACTAGGCGATCGTTAGAGCTTCAATAAGGCCTAACGATCGCCTAGAAACTGATACTGTTGGCTTTTTCCAATGCAATACACTGTTACTAGATAGGTAACTACCTAGGTAGTCCATTTCACAAAGCATGGTGCATGTGATACATTTTGACTCTTCATGTCACTATGATTAAAAGTGTAACTAATAGTTGTACGTAGTATATTATATTTTACTCTATCCTAATAGTCAGAGTTTGATTAAAAAAACTCGGTAACTACAAAAAATTGCGGAAATCATGGGGGTGATCTCTTCAGGTGCTCTACTAGCCCTCGGGACTTCTCATTACCACTACTTTTTGAGACGCCTGTATATACTATGGACCATGTATGGCAAAAAAGAAAAACTAAACTAAAAGTAACATTAAACTGTATATCTCTATATCACAATAAAACCATTGACATATATTTTTCTATCTGACACCCAAAAGAAATAAATTTTCTATTTATGCGCCGACAAATAGGTAGTGAAGCACGATTTATAACTCCACAAACATAAGGTAGAACCAATACCTATCGTATGGAAATTAGGAGCTCAACTGGTGATAGATTATGTTCACACAGATTCATACACCTTCTAGGCTTTTTATGCTTACCACCTTTGGCCACATCATCAGTTACCATGATGAGATTGCGATCAAACAGTAAATAATAATATTTTCAACACACTTGCTCGTAAAGTGACATTTATTGCACCGTTTTTAGTATCTTAATGCAACTTATTACGCACTAGTGCTTTTTACTTTACATTACTGCACAATTTTATGATAGGTATAATCCCGATTATGATAAGTTTGTACCTCACTGCAAGTGATATGTGTGTAGACGACGCATTCTTAATTTAAACGGGTAAAATAGTTTGACAACTCACCGCTGTCAAAAAAAAACTTGCGCGCCATATTTGTTAACATTTTCATTGTGTGGTTAACTATTATCAAAAATCTACTTAAAAAAATCAAGTCTGTTTTTTCCTCGCAAGTGTGTTGAAAAACGTCGTATGACGCGTGTGTGCATTGATTGTTTGTTACACTCTCGGCTCACATATCGCGTTCACCTGCGGCTCACGCGCATAATACCGCCTCGAGTGTTAATAACAAACTTTGCACACATGTATCATAATGTACTATTGTATACCTGTATAATAAATGGATTACATCTGATTAATACATATTTATTTACAACAAAAATGTACAAATTACTTTCTATATTATATAGTAAACTAATTACTCGAGTCTGCCATCGCTTCCGCAGGCTGGCAGCGACTCCTTTGGGTAGTCAAGCTGATGCATTAAGTTATATATATTATTGCTTATGTTAGTTTTCATACAAGGTACCAAGGTTTTCGTACAAGAAGTACCTAAACACGAATGTGAGTTTGTTTGTGATCTCTTGATACCCGATGAAAAATGGCACAGGAGTAAATCTTTATACATTTCTATATGATACTCTTAAAGTCTAAGGTAAGTCAAATGAAGATACATAAAAAAGTCACAAAATTACAACTGAATTTGGAACCCCTATGTGCTGACGTCACGAACAATTTCAACCAATTTGTTGCCTTCATAAAAATGTATTTTGAATGTTACGCCTGAAATATTCACCCTAAAACGAATATCTCCATTACATAACATAAATGAGGAAAAATTACTCGCAGCGTAAACGTATCTCCCGTCACATCAAAATGTTATTTCGCTTTTTTTACGGTACACAATTTAATTTCCGCTTAATACGACACCCCGCCTGTGTAGCTAATATAGCGAAATAAAAGATTACCACTTAACCATATAACAGCTTATATAAAGGAAGGTATTGTTATTTAATAGGCTTTTGCTGCTCACTCAGATTTTCACTTATAATTTTTAGGCCTGTAGAAAAAAATCGTAATATAGGTCAGACATATTTCCACAATATCATAAAATAAGGCTAACATTTTCCCGCCGCACATAACTTTACCCTTCCGAAAATATAAGAGAATCGATATATAAGAGGGCTGTACACAGGAATTCCATTAGGTACTAGAATGTAGGCGCCTCTAGGGGTCATGAAAAGGTGCAACTTATAAGACATCCAATCTCATCTGCAGCTTAGACCTTTCCAATAAATTTCTAATCTTTCTTGAGACCTTTTTCAATAAGCGCCCGATCAAAAGGAAAATCGGTCAATCGTGAAAATATATTAAAGGGTTCCGTACACAACATACTGTATGGTCAACATCATATTTATTGGACTCGAAGGGATATGATATCTCCATTTTATTTGTTTTCCTTATAATATTTGTAGCAGATTTATGTAGTGCTTTTATGGATAAGCAAAGTTCTACAGCAACAACGAGGTCATAAATTATTTTTATCAAGTACCGACGACTCGTATAGTTTGTAAGCTGAAGTGGCAATGGGCAGGCCACATCGCTCGAAGAACCGATAACCGATGGGGAAGGAAGGTTCTCGAGTGGCGACCACGTACTGGAAAGCGCCGTGTGGGACGACCTCCCACCAGGTGGACCGACGACCTGGTCAGGGTCGCTAGGCTCCGCTGGATGCAGGCGGCCCAAAACCGTTCCAAGTGGTAGTTACTGGGAGAGGCCTATGTTCAGCAGTGGACATCCTTAGGCTGATATGATGATGATGATGATGAAGTACCGACCTTTGATTGTGTCACGTTGAATTACATCTAGGGAGTCTCAATCTAAAACTACATGAAGACGTCGAATCTCTTCATCTGTCGAAGCTTTCAGTGGAGTAAAATAGCGTGAAGAAACTGTTTAATAGCACAATTGTAGAGTTATTTGCAGTACCCACCTGGCTGGCTACCACCCTCAGTGGAAATCTATCAGCAAGCATTTATCTGTGGATGCTGGCAGTTGCTCGTGAGGTCTTCCCTTTAGTACAAGACCCTTTAGTTCATTTGGTTACCACTTTACTGAATTTGATCAAACATCTTCGTCATTTTGATGGGCCAGTTGGCGCAGTTGGTTAAGATTCCACCTATCACTCCGCAGGTCGTGGGTTCCATTCCCACACAGGACATGCATTGGTGTGCATGAACATGTCTGTATGTCCTGAGTCTGGGTGTAATGTACATTAAGTATATATCCCACCAAAAACATTTTTATGTAAAATGTTGCCGCCAAGACATATGTTATATGACATATGTGTGAAGAGAGGAAGAGCATAGGGTTTATTCGCTCAAAGAGCAGCTCGACTGGGGAAGTACCTCCACCTTACAGAATACCGCAGCCAAATAACTTTATGTTGTGTAAAGTTGTGTTCCTACGCGTGAGTAAGGTCGCCAGAGCTCATAGGGGAGGGGGGAATGGTCGGTAACGCGTGAGCGATGCTTCGTGTGTTGCAAGCGTCCATATGGCTACGGTAACCGCTTACCATCAGGCGGGCCGTATGCTTGTTTACCGACTTAGTCGTATAAAAAAAAAAAAAAAAAAAAAATATGGCTCGTACGGTCAAAAAGTTATCAGATCTCATGTAGAACCAAGCTTATAACTCTACATGCACTTACTCTACAATCCCTAACTTCACAAACTCTACACACCGTAGTCAAATAATATATGGCTTGGCCGTTTCGCTACCGTCACATGGGAGTAAGGTGAAAAATGTATTCACTGTTCTTTACTTTTTTGTTATTCAATTCTTGTAGTATTGAAACGGCCAAGCCACATATTTTGACTACGGTGTGTAGAGTTTGTGAAGTTAGGGCTTGTAGAGTAAGTGCATGTAGAGTTATAAGCTTGGTTCTACATGAGATCTGATAACTTTTTGACCGTACGAGCCATATGTCTTGGCGGCAACATTTTACATAAAAATGTTTTTGGTGGGATTTCACTTCTTTTTGTAAGTTGCTTATGTTTTTTTTTTGTTTGAAATTTCCAAGTTTTATAATTTTTTTGTTGTTTGTGTACTAATAGAAGCTTACATACCAAATTTCAGCTTTCTAGGACTTCAGGAAGTACCCTATGAGTTTTGATGATCATCAGTGAGTCAGTGACGAAATCGCGGTTTTTTAGATATCAATAAAATCTAAAGTATAAGAGCTATGTTATTGAAACTTGATACGTTTAATAAGTTTACTATTGGCATCATATCCCGAGAATTTTGTTTATCTGGTATAATCCAAACCCAAGTTATGAGGGTTCAAAAAAACGACGAAGCGCTTCGAGAAAAGGTAGGTAGTGCCCTTTCGCTTCGCTTGGCTGTCTTGGCGGGGGGCACTTCCGTGCCCCCAGATTTACAAAAAAAAGTAGTATATGTAGGTATTATATCAGTTATCTGGTTTCCATAGTACAAGCACTGCTTAGTTTGGGTTGAGATGACCGTGTGTGAGGTATATCCCAGGATATTTTTTTAATTTTAGAAGCGCGAAATGTGATCATTTAATTTAAGACTCACATACTACAGGAATACGTTGTGATTTTGACTTACGAACATAAAACTGAAATATAAGTACAGAAGACCGAAACACAGCAATGTGGGCCAAGTGTATTTGTTCAAGAAATTCTAGAAGTGAAACGTTTTAGAGATAGTTTACATCGTCTATTTGAGCTCATATCTTTAAAAGTGGAGCAAATGTGTTTGCAGCATTGCAACATGTGCTACTGACGTTTTGAAATGCTTTGTACTGTGCAAAAGGATTTTTTGTAATCTTTTGGCATAATAGAAGCCAGTATAAGGAGATTATTGGGATTATTCAGCTTTACAATACATAGTGGGATATTACGGACGTAGTTACGTTTTTAGACAGAGAGTTACCATGTCATATAATATACATATGGTAAGTAAGTAGGTACTTAGTTCTTTTTAAGCTTTCGTACTTGTAATATAAAAATTTTGGCGCCGATTCCACAGAGAGAGTTCCAGAGTTCCGAGTTCTGCATTCCGTGTTGACTATTGTGCACACAACAAGCAGTCTAGAGTTCTAGAGTTCTGTAATATTCGCTACTGATCGCACATCATACACTTTTTTACTTTCAAAGGCTCCCTATTGGCTTACAGTCAACGCGGAATGCAGAACTCCGAACGCAGAACTCTAGAACTCTTCTCTGTGGAATTTTTATATTACAAGAACTTGTAATATTTCAATTATACAAGCAATAAAAAGTTATTGGCTTATTTGAGCATTCAATTAAAAACGGTATCTGATTGAGTTTTAAATAAAATAATCAATAATTTTAGGCTTTGTGTGCTTACCACCTTTAGCCACATAGACCCACATTATACACCGTAAAAAAAGAACTTATTAGAAAACAGATATTATAAAAGAAATACTATATACCTACTCCGTAACTTTTTATTCGTATTAGAAACGCAGCCTACGTAATGTACCCAATCATTTTTTTTTTACATTTGTATAATTTAAAAAACAAACATAATGATGCGAGACTCGTGCTCTGGGTTGGTATTTTTTTCCATTTTATACGTAAACTTAAATTATTAACTCGATTTTTCATTAGGTATTCTAATGTTAATTATATTTTTAATTTGTAATAAATTTTTATAAGTATACAAATGATCAAAAAAAACATTTATGAAAGATTTGGTATATGTTTACCTTTTCATTGGGTACATTAAACGCAGCCCGTTTCTAAGACTAAAAAGTCACGGTGTATAAAAAGTCTGCATTGCAATGACAAAAAATCAAATAATCAAAAAACAGTTAGAATTTATTACGAATAGTTTCATCCAATTCAGTGATAAACAGACTAGAATAAATCCAAGCTAAAAGCTTAATCCTTCTTATTTTAAAAAGCACTTTGTTACACAAGTGTGTAAGTTTAAATGGCGTATTCATGTAAGTGTGGTCTGTGCTTCTCACATTACACCGGAGAGCGCCGGCCTTCGCCCAATAATGACGTCTCGGGCTTTGTGACTGGAAAGTGCTTTTAAAGTGTTGGTTGAACGATTTATCGTCGACTCATATTATAGGGGTGTGACACAGCTGTAGCGATAAATATAAAGGCAATGAATAATACTATTACTAACGTAAATAAGGTACGCTTACACCCCCACCGTCGGAATGGGGCGTGACAGTACTCCTGATAGAATTACCCTGCTCATCCACCAATGGTCGCTAACACTGCGATAATTACATGTAAGGCTTGTACCGAGCCTTCGTTGTTCTATCGGCTGTCGATTTTTATATGCTGTAGTTTGTGACGGCATTATGTACACACACAGTTGCACTGCCACCTAATATTGGCATAAGCAGTTAACTAATAGTAGGGGAGCCTGGGATGCTAAATTTGCAGTTACTAAAGCGTCATGGGGACCTATTGGATTGTGAAGATTAGGTTCTAAAACGAAAAAAGTCTACGTCAAGTTTTCCATTTTAGTGGGGGGGAGAGCGTGTAGGCATTCTCAAAAATGTAAAAAAAAACAGTCATATGGAAATACTCGAGCGCGTCAGACATTCATAGTGTATACGCGCTTTGTTTTCCTGATAACCGATAGATATTAATCTGACGATTAATTAGTGGGAGTGGCCGTAAAAAGGGGTATAAAAATTTAAAACAAGTGAGGCGCAGAGTGGTGAATACACAGTTCTCAGCATCTGTACGCTAAATCCTTTATCGATGGTTTTAGCTACATCGCCCCATGGCAACCGTCAGATTATATGTTTCGTAATCCTGATAGGATTTCCTTCAAAATAAAAAAAATATTAATCGCGCTCGAGTATTTCGAAGTGACTTTTTTTTACAACTTTGTGACTAGCCTATTTCCTTATTTCACGCTCAAATTGTCAGATTATTTAAATATACACTTTTCTGGATGTACTTAACTTACCTTGTCTTAATCTGACGCGCTCTAGTTTTTCTGATGATCGATTTTTTTACTAATCTGACGGGCTGTCCTCAACGTACCCCACTATATTAAGGGTTCATATATGGTAGGCGTACATTACAGGGTGCAAGGTTTCCCCCATATGATATTCTGACGCGCGCGAGTAACTACCAAAATCCCCGCTTGGGCTCCCCTACTATAAGCAATGCGATTAAAGAAGAAGTATAGTTATATAAAACACTCTTACATCTTCCTTTTGGAACCTGTGCCTCACCTTGAACGTAGGGCGGAAAGGAAAAACAAAGCGTAGCAGAATACTATCCCCAGCACGGCATGCTACAGACGTCAAGTTATAATAGTTTTGCTTTTCCAAAGTCAGTTACACACCGGTATTGAAAACCTCCATTAGCGGCGGAGACCACTTAGCATCAGATTCGTTAGTCTCAGGAAAGCTAGTGACCCTATTGTGTGAATGAACACCGTTAAATGTGAGCACTTGAAAGGTTAATATTTTCCACATTTTTCTTCATTTTTAAAAGCTGAATCCTTTTCTTAAGCCGCTCTTGTGAGAACTTTGTTTAAGTACTTACTTGGCTGTATGAACTGTGATAGAATATATAGCTGTGAATCGAATCGTATGATTGCAAAACATAAACTATTCTATCTTACTTTATTGAACTAAATGAATAAACATTTATACTTGATTTCAAATTCAATTTATTTTGTGAAGCCTTTTGATTCGAAATGTTTGTTTCGAAATTATTTTCATTTGTTCTTTAAATGAATTCACAACTAATATTGATGAGGGGGTTTTGCTAAATACCACTGTTATTTTCACTATTGATTTTTTTATTTCTGACTGCTTGCGCTGAATAATTATGGAAATGTATCGAAACTCAAATTAAAAATTATTTATTCCAATAGACTTTCGCAGGCACTTACTACGAATAGGATCTAGTAAGAGATCCAAAAATCTCGTTCCTCATCAGTTAACTGAAGATTCTATTGAAACTTTGTAGCCTGTTTATAGTGCCGTTTTAGTATCGTAAAAGAGAAGTCCTCTGAATATGTAGTCCATTTACCATTTTAGGGTGATTCTCCTCTGACAGTAGAAGTAAAGTAGTAGTTTCAGATCCTGGTATCGAGGTACAAGTTATTATGAAGATTTTTCAAATTTCATGAGTTAACTCTGTTACGTACGAAGATATTTAAGCTATCTTACCTGACCTTTCTTACCCAAACATATCTGAAGAAAAAAAGTGTTAAGGTTATGGCCTTTTCAGGTTTATCTATCTTTTCTCAGTTCATAAAGCTCTATTCACTTTATCATTTTTACTAGTTCATATTTGATATCCAACCTAGATTTTTTTATGAAAAAAATTCAATAAGCTCCGACCATCAATCGCCTAAACGACCTAAGCGAAAGACAAGGTGATTCAGGTAAAATTAAAGACGTGACCTGACTACTATAAATTGAATACGATCTCCTATGGAAAATAATAATGCTGTTGGAAACTCGATCTGATTTGCATGCAACCAGGGTTCTACTTCATTTTTAATTAAAGTCCAACTAAAGGATGCCATTCTATGACCCTGCCATGAAGTCTCATTGCGATTCTACACAGGCCAAGCTGAATAGTTTTTGTGTCAAAAGAAATCACTCGCAAGAGGAAAATAGAGACATTTGAGGTTTCCCTTTTGTCAATAAGAGTTGATTTTAGATTGATAGTTTTTCGCGGCTTTACCATTTCAGTTTACCAAAGCTTACTTTATATTTATAGAAACGTCAATATTTGAATTTTGTAAGGCATTGCGATTCACTTCACGTGTATGGGAAGGCTATTGGGCAGCGGTAATGACCACCCTGGAGCACCTTTGTGGCGCTAATCGCACAGTCAAAATGCAACCTGGGTGTTGAAATAAAATGGATAAGACACGTTTGTGAAGTGTTCACCTAAAATTAATAATTAAATGATATTCAAAAAAGAAAGAGAAAAATATCTTCGTGTGTGATGCTGTAGGTCTTTCCAGCGTCTATAGACTACGGTAACTGCTACGACCAGTCAGTATGTAAGGTCGCCAGAGCTCATAGGGGAGGGGGGAAAGGTCGGTAACGCGTGAGCGATGCTTCGTGTGTTGCAAGGTAGGTTACAGTAACTGCTTACCATCAGGCGGGCCGTATACTTGTTTACCGACTTAGTCTTATACCTAACAAAAAAAAGGTGCGCGGTCAATCGTTGTCGGCCAAGACCTAGAGCTTATTCTACACCTATGTGAGTCTTTCATTGCGAATTAAACCTTCTCGCTCTTTTCTCCTTGACATTTCCCATAACACTCCTCCATATCCTATATCTTTCGTACATTAATGTTGATACAAGGATGTCGCCTCCGCAGGGTTGTCGCTTGCAACGCATACTAAACGAGAATCACCGTAAAGGGACAATTGCTGACCAAAGGGCACGGAAATGACCAGGGCTAAACCGTAAAGCGAAGACATTGTGACGTTATTGTTCCGAAATGTGGATAGACGTTTAGTTTGGGTTTGAAATATTCTGATGGACGGAAACGACCTTATACCATTGACATAAGATTAAAAATGTGGTGTAGTTGTATATTTTTGCACGTAATAGTATATTATAGTAGGATATAGTAAAACTATAGTAACGATAGCATTCGAAGTCTATGTGATATTTATTGTCAAAGATGCAAAAAATTGTTTCCAAATTAACTTGTTAGTTCTCGCGAGGGACGCTCGTCCTATTAACAATTCGTAATGTCGTAACAATTGATGTCATTGTTATATTTTTAACAGCGAGCCAAGCGATTAAATAGTAAATAATTTTAGCTGGTAACCCTATCTATGTAATAGGCACCAATTTCACATCATAAAATATGGTAAACATTATCAAGGACGTGCTCAATTGAAAATTACAAGAAACCGAGTAAAATTTAATTGCAAAATGTCGGCTTATAATATCAACCGCGAACCAATATTCAAGACATCAAAATTGATTTTCGTATTTTCAGTGCAAATAACGATGCTCGTATTAGATTGCGAATGCTCGGGAGGGCACGTGTTCAGTAAATGAGGGACATTGAGGGCGTTGAGGGCTCGCCTCGCCTACTCGCCCTACTTTCTATGCATTCATGACTACATTCTCAATATCTGACAGTTAATACAGGCTCAATTTATTTATACGTCGTCATTTTTGTACACTTTAGTACCGGTGCATGGCAATTTTAGTTAGGTATATGTATAATAAACAGTTATAAGGCGATGGTACTGCCGTACTCAGAGATGTCGTAAAAAATTTGATGACGTATCTCCATCTTTATTTATTGAATAGCTATAGAAAGGGACAGGTTTAGAGATAATCAATCATTAAGAAATTATACTTCATTAATTTCTCTGAGTTGGATCGGGACTTACCTGATACCTACCTACTACTAATCTTATTGGGTGCGTCTTTGAAATCTGTATGAATTTTTGTTCATCGAATTTTTGCTTGTCTGTCATACATTTTATAAATACAAGCCCCGGCCGGCCAAAATACATACTATATTTTAGTCCCTACAACTCGTAGGGATGTCGTATGAAAAATATGTAGGTAAGAAAGTAAATACAACTTCAGAGATGCCACATCGGAGGTCTACAGTAAACCGCAACTTGAAACGAACCCAATTCAGGACAGACCATCCTGGTGCATGAGAACAAGGAGAGCCAACCTCAAATAATGGGATAAGGCAAGGAGGAAGAAGAGATATTATAAAGATAGTACAGAGATTAAAAAGTGGAAACTTAATAGACAATAATAATGTAAATCAATCATTAAATTCGGTTTTCTACTAAAAAGTTCCTTTAGTATCTAATTTGCAAACGACTCATATAAGGCACAATTTAACATCTCTAAGACAATTGGCAAATATTATTACGAGTTGCGCCCCGCGGTTTCACTCACGTACCCGAAGGATATCCTTCCATACCCTAACGTTAAGTTTACTTACATTTTATTATTTTATACGCAAATTTCTTTAAAAAAAACCGTAAGAACCTTCTTCAGAGTATAGAAAAATATGGATGGAATCGGCAAAGTCGTTATCAAGTAATGGCGTGACCAAGGGAAATAGGGATTCATGTTATTAAAGAGATTATTATAATAGAGCAACGTTATTTAACACGTTCTCTGCCAACGCGGTCAGTGCTGACCGACAGCGAAGTTTCCCTTTAGGCCTATTAAAAATCATAAATCTGTTTAAAATTTACTAAATTGTTTTTTTGCTTATATGCCTTTATCTTGTACTCAAATGTTAATATGAGATTTACTTGTAGTTTGACAGCACTGCCCAACGGCCTGTAAGAACGAAATGAAAACCCTCGTAAAATGCGGTCTTCACTGACTGACGCGGCTTGAACTGAATGTCTATATATGTCAACCATCACTGACCGACACGGCCAGAACAGGAAACTGCGTTTTTTTTCTCGGCTCCATGCCGAGAAAAAAAAGGTGTTACAAATTCTTCTTGATCTTCCAGTATATTTTCGTACAGCAGAATCAACAGAAATATGAAATCCATCAGCCACGTAAAGAAATATACACGTTATAAGCAGCTATGAAAATATTTTGCCTCTCCAATTTTCCTCTCATAGTGAAACGAGGTATTTTCAGTGTTTGCTCGGCAAATATAGCAAACACAAAAATCATACGTAGCCTCTGAAGTATAGACTTCAGAGATAGACATAGGTCTATCTTGCTTACGTGTACCTCCTTTGACCTTTGGTTTGAATATTGAACAAGCGCTTCATAAATAGACGGGCCACAGGTCGTGGATTCGATTCTCACACAGTATAATATCACTTTGCACTAAAGCTTGTTTTACATACAAAATTAAATAAGGTCAAGTCTTGATAGATCGATGTAAAACACCAGTTTATCTAAAAATACTCTGCCTTGAAACAATAATTTATCTATATTAGGCTCACACATTTTATTAGGCTACATGCTTTATTTGCCAATTACTTACATTTCAGACATGGTAGGTACCATATTAGTAGATAGTCTATGGTGTTCGTAGGTGTGTTTTGTAAAATTCGAATTTGTTTCAGTAACTAAAATAATCGCTTTTGCATAAAAATATGACACAGAACGGAAGTATTATGCACACCACCTCAGGTCAGGCCATTTAAGGGCGTCTAGTAAGAACTTCCTAAATAGAAACCCAAACATTTCATGTTGGGTCAACATTTGAAATGTCTCTTCCGGGAATCAAATCATCACCATAACGAAAACCAATACATCTTCGTCCCTTGTGTGAGGATCAGCAACCGACTCATTTATGGCGAAAAAGGGTGACCCATAACATACGGGGTCAGTAACACGATCGTATCAACCCTTACCCCGAGATATATTATGATAAACAAACTGGGAGATGTTTTCCCGTTTAACATGACGAATTCAAACTTTAATAATTCTACCAATTATACTTTGTGTGTTTTTTTTTACTGATCTATTTATATTTTATAGACAACTAACTGTTCCCGGGATAAAAGTTGTTAACACCCACGTTCCCGGGATAAAAACCTAAAGGTATAGTAACCTATGTCCTTCTCTATACCATAGGCTATCTGCATGCCAAACATGATGATCCGTTGAGTATTTGAGGTGTGAAGGTAACAAATAAACAAACAAATAAATAAACAAACAAACTCACTTTCGCATTTATAATATTAGTTAGGATAGAATAATCTAAAAAGTAGTAAACGTCTTGCCCCACGAGCAAATAAGGTTGTAGAAATATTGCCCAAAACCTATTTCTGATAAATTTTAATTATGTGCTTATGGGTCCTCTGCACCAACTATTTGGCGTTCATGGGTGCTGGAGCCCCCGAGCACCCACAGAGTTGGCGCTCCTGCTTGTTATTCACTAGCTTTCACAAACACACTGGAATCAAAATCAATTGAACATAGCAGCACATAATAAAACTTCGCCACGAAAACACAGGTAGGTACTGTATCGCTACGCAGATTTAATCCATTTCATATTGGGAAAACTGAACTAGAACCTTTCGAATAGATACATAATCCTTTCGTTACACGTTGTATATTATGAACAACCACAGATATACATCTAAATAGATGACGCGAGTGTATTTACTTCGCGTGTCAAAATCTGTGCAAAAATGGGGCACAATATTCTTTTGAAATTGTTTCGCACGGACAGGGAACTCGCATAAGACTGCATGTCCACCAGGGATGTGTAGCGAGGGATATGTTTAGCTGACAAATAGAATAGCTTCATTTTCACGTTAAAAATCTAATGTCAGCCTAACTAAATCAATCTTGTGACATTATGGTAGGTAAAAAAGTTATACGCTTGGTTTTCATACGGATGGAGGGACTTGCGTTATCTATTAAGATTTATGTCTGTTTGAACAACTCTAACGTCCAAAACAAATTTTGCAAACCACGGAGCGGAAAGCTTCTAAAATATAAACATACAGGTAATAACTACCCCCATCAAACAAAGGGCGCTCGCATGGTTGTCGTTGCCACACAAAGACCATTAATAATTTGGACAACACCATTACGCCAGCAGGCCTTCTGGGAACTTCATCATAAATCATCATTTTTCATCGGCTCACGTAAATATGGTGGGTTTTCATATGAAAAACCTTAAAAGCTTTCTTGAGTATTAAAACTACGAACATATATTTAAACCTTTCATATGGTATGTAAGGATATTATTTTATTTATTATTCATTCTGCAACAAAATAGCCCTGTTATTAATCGGTCCATTGTATGTTTGGGGAATGAAGGTGGATGGAGGACCATTTTGATTTTTTGCGTGTATGTTTTGTGATATAATTTATTTTTCAACACACTCGCTCGTAAAGTGGCTCTTATTGCGCCGATTTAAGTATCATAAGACAGCTTATTACGAACTGGTGCTTTTTACCGCACAAGTGTTTTATGATATTATCCCGATTATTTTAAGTTTGTATCTCACCGTAAGTGATATGTGTGTAGACGAAGAATTCTTAATTTATCCGGACAAAACAGATTTTATTGCGGCTAAAAATATGGTATCAAGCCAAATCAGGCTAAATCAGGCCAAATCAGGCCAAATCAAGCCAAATTAAGCCAAATACTCTCGGCTCTCTTATCGTATTCGCCTGCGGCTTGCGTGTAATGATCAACTTTGCACACATGTACCGTAATGTACTATTATCAATTTTACGTGCCTATGGAATGTAATTAATGTAATTATGGAATAAAATTTTGTATTTCGCGCATGAGACATATGACAGTAGATTAAGGTATTAATTTTACTGAGTTCTTGCAAAATTATTAATAAATATTGCATCGTGATTATAATGATTTCAAATCGCTATTAATATCATAAAACTGTCCAAACAATCCTATAGTATCAAACTCATATCTACGGCAAAAAAATATTATTTTCTAAAAGTCTGGTTAGGTCCTCAAGTCCGTGATAATGAGGAATGCGGGCTCATTAATCTACGTCAGATTCTTGAGAAGTTAGTGCAAAGTTGTGAAATATTGGGATATTCGATGGGTCTAGTGGTTTCGAGTATCAGGAGCCGAATATATTTAATTATTCAACGGGTTTTCTGAATTTAAACTTTGTTAAGTCTTATAAATGTAAAGATAGTATTTTTAATGATTATGGTGAGAATAAAATATGTATGAAAGCAATCTTCCTCATATATACTTGAAAGTGACAGTGAACATTTACCATCATTAAAATGGTCATCGTCACTAACCTGGTGACACACAAGAAAAAAGACGTGTTGGTTAAACATTTTAGCCCATATTTTTTTTGCCTTTAAATTGCAGCGTAACAAAGCTGAGCTGGAATTCTACTGTGAAATCCTTACATAACAAGCCGGAAGAACAGACGGTAGTTTCAGACATAAGCCTAAATTCAGGATGTGCAAAGGAACTGTTACTTCTTGCTCCAAGTATTTCAAAAGTAGGGCCATATCTTGTACGGGTCAGATGAGATCTGAGCACGCGACACTCCTGAAAAAGTCAAGGCTTTTACTTAACAAAAAGTCTTACATACTTATTACTTATTATACTTACGAACATAGTTAAAATAAGTATGAAAAGTAAAAACCATTTACTTATAAAAATGAACACTTATAACAAACGAGCTGCTATATACCACCACTAATTAAAAGCTACACTAATGTAGAAAACAAAAGACAAGGAGTGCAATCAAGAGTAATGGCCGCGCCGGAAGGGACGTAGAAAAACAACAATTTGTCATTGTTTTGTTACGGACTCGCCCATATTTTATGTATTTTTTATATTATATTTTCTGCACTTAACGGCCTCAGAGGTCGGCGTTGTTTATCAGAATTTATAAGGACACTTCATCAAGTAGTCTAGAAAATTATTCTTTGTGATACCTAGCTTCTTCGTCCCGCATTTTCATCCACGATCCTCTTTCGGGAAAATAACCCGCCCCTTCTAGACACGCCTTGTTCACCATAATATTCAAGCGTGTCAGTGGGCGGCACCGTTTTATCGACAGATGAGATATATGTACTTATTGTCTTCTCATTTAGTATTGTTGAAAAATAGTGCTGGAGTCGATATTAGACTGACGGCCGCTCGCACTCGGTAATTTAAATGTGATTTTCACAATTCATGGGGCACGAGTATTGACATTCTTCATGTCTTCAATCTGAGCGTGTTACCAGTGATGACATACGGGACAGAGACGTAGTCTTTTACTACTGGCCGCATAAATAAGCTCAGAGTTATTCAGAGAGCTATGGAACGAGCTATGCTCGGAATTTCTCTACCTGACAGGGTCCGAAACGAGGACATTCATAGGAGAACAAAAATTACCGATATAGCTCGTAGAGTTAGTAAGCTGAAGTGGCAATAAAGAACCGATAACTGATCGTGAAGGAAGGTTCTTGAGTGGTGACCACGTACTGGAAGCGACGACCTCCCACCAGGTGGTCCAACGACCAGCAGGGCGGTTATATTATAACCCGGTGAATCTCATTGCCAAATTTCATTAGGTACTTAGAATTCAGTACTACATACCTACGTTCAGCCGTTTAGTCGAGAAAAAGTAACAAACAGAGTTGCTTTCGCATTTATAATATTAAGTATGGATAACTCAGATTTATTATTTATCGTGTATCTATAAATCATTTAAAATGTTGTGGTGGTATCTACGTAATTATGAGTTTAAACTATTTGAATAAATACTTACGGAAATGAGTTGTTTTTTTATGGCAACTCTATTACTATCCCTAACTCTATTACTAAGCGCTCCTGTACACGATGCCGACACCGCGCCACCGCGGCGCGGTGGGGCGGCGCGGCGGCATCGTGTACAGGAGCACTAATAAGAGACCATTATGAGACCATTATGCGACCATTCTGAAATATTACACTGCGCACATCGGCTCAATGATAATTGAATTGCAATTGAATCGTGTCGGAATGACATTTTAGCAGACTTGGCCCCCAGTCCTATTGTATGTATGTATCAGGTGGATTGTAGGTAGACTTGTTACTTATTGTTATCAATAAGTAACAACCATCTTAAAAAGGTTACAAGGTTACAAACAGGTTACAAGGTTACGGTCAGGTTACAAACACTTAACAACTTCGATAAGAATATAAATCGCCTCTTTAATAAACCCAATAGAAAAGTCTTTCATTTATTACAAACGAAATTCTCTGCACACCCTAAGTAAGCCTAACTTTATTTTGGGCTAGTACGCTTCGAGCTAATATAAGGGACAGTTATTAATGCCTTCTATTATGACTGTGGCAATAACCGTCAGCGGGCAATCACGCTGCGGTTTATTATCTCACAACATATTAAAACTGCGGTGGCGTCATATCCGTAACCGGTGGCCGTCGCCGCATAGTAAATTGAACAAGAGATTGCGAAAGAAAGAATTTATGTTGTTTCATTATAAAGACACGGGGAAGTAAAGACTATAGATTTTTAAATTAGAATAAACTAGCTGTCCCCGCGGATTCATCCGCGGTCTCAGTTGCCTATTATCCTTCTCCATACCATAGGCTATCTGCACGCCAAATTTCATGATGATCCATTGAGTTGTTGAGGCGTAAATGCGTAACAAACAAACTCACATTTGCATTTATAATATTATAGTTAGGATTGCAAAGGAGCCATATTGTCTTTAGGGTTCCATAACCAAAGGGTGCCAACGAGACCCTATTACAAAGCTTCCGCAGTCCGTCCGTCTGTCTGTCAGTGGGCTGTATCTCATGCACCGTAATAGGTAGATAGTTGAAATTTTCACAGACTGTATATTTCTGTTATCGCTATAACAACAAAATAATGAAATATTAAAGGGGGCTCCCATGCCCCCCATACAAGAAACGTCTTTACGGAACTCGTCATCTGCAAGATAAAGGGTGGGAAGCTTTACGGACAACCACTAATTCACCTTATCCTTTTTTAAGCTTCTTGTCGTATTTTTATAAATATTGTTAACAATTAATAATAATTTAAATTCAATTTAATTAATTTATAGTGTATCAAAATGTATTCTAGATATTTTGTAAAATAAGTATTTTATTTGACTTTGCATCGTTTGCTGGCGCCAAAGTCTCTCTGCATTCACGCCATGAAATGGAGGGGCGACCGAGGTTCCTAGTAATCGAGGCAAGTCGAGAGATGCATTCGTTTTCGAGATTTTCAATAAATTAAGTTGTGTTGACTGTTCACTGTGCGTGTTTAAATTATACTGTATTTAATTGTTATTTGTTAAAATCAAATATAATAATATAAAGTGATTAATTGAATGTGTTGTTTTGATACCTACTTCATCGGCCCTGTCTGATAAGGTTTTACACATTAATATTTATTTTACCTATAATTGTTTTAATTTTATATAAAAAAAAAACAAATTCATAACGATCATTAATAAGACTCCCTAACGATATACAATATAAATAATTTATGAGAAAATGCGAGCACAGAAAAGTCATTACCAAACACCTAAGTGGTTTTGTCGTTTACGAAGTGTTTAAGAAAAACATTATTTATTTTATTTGCAATGAAGACTCTTTAACCCGCTGGTTCTCGCGAGTGACGCGCGTCCTATTATAACAATTGATGACATTGTTACTTTTGTAAAGTACACTCTTTTATATCGGGTGTGAATTTTAAAATACCATATTATCGAATTTTGTTAGTAGAGCACTATTATAAGATTCTATACAAGTCGAATTAAAGACATCTATATAATTTTTCTTTTCAAAAACACCAGGCGAATCACTCGCGTGTTGCCGACCCTGCAGAAAACTCTTCACACCCTCGTTGAAGAACCCCATGCTGTACTCCCTTGGGTGCACCACGGCGAGGAGCTCATTTCACAGTCTGAGCGTCCGCGGAAGGAAGCTCCTTTAAGATCGCACAGTGCTAAACCATTTTGGTTTCAATGTGTGAGGATGGACTCCCCTTCTATGGCGAGAGTTGCGATGTTGTCTGTTTAGATGTCTGTTTATTATTTAGATAGCAACATCAACCGTAACTTTGAACATAGGACTGAACTTTGTACATAGGCTGCGTGTTCATGATTTATGAAAATTTAATAAACCACGCCGCCCCCAACATTGAAGATCAAATAAAGCGGCGCTATGCTTGTTTTTAATAATTTACGAACTGACGGTGGGTACTACGTAGGGATTGCAATCCGGATACTTCGAAATTCGAAAATGACTGAAAAATCCGGATTTTTGGGCCTATTTATAAATCCGAATATTCAGAATCAAATCCGGTTTTTTCGAATTTAAGGTTAACATCAGTTACGAGGCGGGAAATTTGTTATACTTCGAGTTTTTTTTACCTTCATAGAACAATATGGATAGATATTTCAGTGATTCGCGACCAGTAGTTCATTCAGCATATTGTAGAATTGATACTTTTTGTTTGATTAACTATTTTTGTACATTTCCCAAACATACGCGTACAATTTAAAATTACAAAAGATTGCAAAAAAAAAATACCGGAATTCGAAAAATCCGGATAATCCGGATTTATATGTGATGATAAACTTGGAATCCGGATTTGAAAAAAAACCGGATTTTGCAATCCCTAGTACTACGCCTTATACACAAATAGGTAAATTAAACAATGTATTTTCGATTATACATCTCTAGAAATAAAGCCTTAAATTCCTTATCAGCTTTTAGCAAAGAGATATGTTTTATACACAAGATTATATCTTAAAATTATTTTTAAAAGTCCGTTATTATTAAGGAAGAGGCTGAGAAGGCAATATTGATTTAAATGTAATATGGTACTTAGCTTACAGTATAAAACATAAAGAAAAATAAATTCTTCCCCGTTTAGTGATTATGACGCTCAGTTATATTAGTGACGCTCCGATTGTGGAATGAGCTCCCTGCCGTGGTTTTCCCAATGGAGTACAGCATGGGGTTCTTCAAAAAGGGTGTAAAGAGTTTTCTGCAGGGTCGGCAACGCGCGAGTAACACGCCTGGTGATGCAAGCATCCATAGGCTGCGGTAACCGGTATATGTATTTTGATTTTACTTAATATATTGATTACTAAGTTGCACTTAGTTTTTACCAAAGAAAATGCACTAATTAAAAAAGATAAAATACTGACGAGCAATACCTATAAAAAGTAACTTACTTATCATGAAATTTGTCCGCAAACCACGCACACATACACTTTTACAACATAGCTTCTAGAAGTGAAAGGCAACACTCAAATGTACCTACTTAATAAAGTACAAAAATTGAAACAATAAAATAAGTAAGAATAAAATAAAAAGAGTAAGAAGAAAGAACTTTATGACTTTGGCACTTTGAAAATGGCTTTTTTATATTGCTCGACAGTGTATTTTTACTTTATAACCAGATGTAGCCAATAATTTTACACCGCCTGGTGTTAAGCCTAAATATCAGACAGCGTAGATTAAAAGACAAGAAGTTATAACCACATAAATCACAGCAAACGAGCCCTAATGCCAATTAAACCATTCACCATAGACGGAATTGCGTTCATAAATTGCCAGCAATAAATCAACGTTCTCATCAAACTGCTTCCAAGTTTAACAGGAGACTATTAGGTAAAATTAACTTGAAATATACAAAAAAGTTTTTCCAAATATGGTCTTTCAAGCAAGGAGTCAAATAAATAAATTGTGTAAATACAGTACACATTACGGTCGTGCAAAAGTAAGTGATTTTGCACTAATTAATAACAGTACCGACCAATCACTGCTTAGTGTGTCCTTGACTTAGCCAATCAGAACGAATTTGTCATTGACTTAGGTTATCATAGCGCATTGTCCGTGGTGGAGAATAGGTTTCAAACAAAATTTTATTAATGTCATCAGTGCTCGACACGTGTCAAGGCATTTACATTACAATGGCCCTGATTCTGTTCTTCACAACTAAACTAATTTTAATCTCACTATGTCTCTTTCTAACAAAGAACATAAGAAAAGGATGTAAGAAATTTAGTCCTGTCAAATTAGTCCAATGCTTGTTTTCAATATAATTTTAGTCGCCATCTTTCGCGGTGATGCCTAAATACACGCAAAATAAGACGGCAAAGATTAATTTGACAACTTAAAATATGTTCTATCCTTTTTCAATTATGTTCGTAAGAAAGAGATGTGATGTGACTAAAATTAGTTTAGTACGATTTACTACAGAATCGGCACCAATATCTACTTAATATTAGTGTACGGAGCTAGTAGTAGTTAGCCCAGTACATTTGTATTGTAGAGTCTGGAAAACGAAAGTTGAGCCTGGCTGTAATTGAAACTCTTTACATGGCAACATTATATTAATGTCACTTTCGTCACCCGGCATAAAAAGTGTCAACTAGTTTACTGAACCAGTTTTGATACTTACCCTTTATTCATAATGGCTTTATAGCTAAATCAGTGTTATAGTGTCCACCTTCTCATTCTTTCGATCACCTTAATGTTCTACAATATGCTAAATGAACTTCTACGTTCGGTAATCACTGAAACATCTATCCATATTTTTCTACGAAGGTAAAAAAATATAAACTAGAAAAAAAAAACACAATTTTTGAATTTAATATACAAGTAAGATTAGTTTGGGATCATATAACCGTTTGTGTGGAATATTCCAGGATATTTATTTATTTAAAAGTATTGATAGGTTTTTGCGTAAAAATATTAATATGGAAAACGAGGAGCCTCCTAGGATAAAGGTAAGAACTTACCAGGAACTCCTATGGTAATCCAGCACAGTGATAAGCACTATTTTTTCATATCAATTCACAAATGACAAAGTTCAATGTTTCTCGGTCTGTAGCGTTTTTCGTACTGAATGTTGCGAGGTTGCGGGGCGCGCGCGTTTCGTTTCACTCGCACACACGCGTTTGGCGATGCGTCGCCGAAGTATCTCGAAGATTCCCGAAGCTCTTTTCTCGCTTTCACATATGATGTGGGAAAAGGAGAGGAATCGGGAAGTAGAGGCTCGTCATTGAAACTCAATATGAGTAGGTTTCTACTATAAATATTATTATAGGTATTTTGGCCTAAACATCCTCCGCCGCCTTGAGAATACGTAGTGTTCTCAAAAGAAAGAAAAAATAATTAATTATAAGAACTAATTACAGATTATAATAATTACTAAAGTACTGAATATAAGATGCGGTATGATTAATTTTTATTGTGAGGGTAATGGACATAACTTGACAATGGGTCTTTTGAATGATCCATTTGAAGTTTTTACTAAAGCGACGCGGATATTTCCATCCTTTCCAGGATAAACTTGTGATATTATGCCCAACGGCCAACGTAAAGGGGGAATATCATCTTGGTGTATAAGAACCACAGTACCAATCTTAATGTTATCTTTATCAATGAGCCATTTCTGTCTAACTTGAAGATTATGTAAATATGCTATACGCCATCTTTTCCAACAGCTACACACCATCTGATCTAATAATTGTTTCCGACAACGTAAAGATATGGTTTCCTCGGACACATTCTGAAGCGGCAATGAAGTCAATGGTGAAGCCATTATAAAGTGAGCGGGAGTAAGAGGCTCCGGGTAGGGATCCTCAGATAAAATGCAAAGCGGTCTAGAATTTAAGACTGTTTCAATTTGGGTAAGAACAGTGAGGAGCTCTTCATATGTGAGGAGCTGCGAACCGATAACACGGTATAAATGAGTTTTAATCGATTTTATATTAGATTCCCATAATCCTCCGAAATGTGGGGCGCGGGGTGGAATCATTTTCCATTCAATGCGGTACTGATCGGTAAGTAGTTCTTGTAATTGAGCTTTAGCTCCGACAAAGTTAGTTCCGTTATCGGAGTAAAGAAAAGAAACAGGTCCTCGACGGGAAATGAATCGCTTAAAAGCGGAAATAAAATATGATGACACATCAGTTGCCAATTCGATGTGTACAGCTTTGGTTACTAAGCATATAAACAAACAAATATATGCCTTTTGGCTCTTTTGACCTCTGCGTCTACATAATGTTACTTTAATGGGTCCAGCATAGTCAACGCCCGTATGCACAAACGCTTTGGTCTCCTGAACGCGGCAAGAGGGTAAATCAGCCATTTTTGGGCTGAGAAATGAAGGGGAATTTTTAAAACAATAGTTACATGAATGTACTCTGTGTCTAATGACACTTCTAGCGGACAGTATCCAATATTTCTGGCGCAACAGTGAGCTCAGAAGATTGGCACCAGTATGGCAATGAGCACGGTGAAAATAGTCTATAATAAGATGAGTAACGTGGTCATGTTTAGGTAAAAGAGCGGGATGCTGAGCTTCATACGGAAGATTTGCATTTGAAAGTCTACCTCCAATTCTAATAATTTTATCTTGATCTATAAAGAGGTCAAGTTTTTTAAGCGGGGAAGATAATTTAACTTTTTGAATATTATTAAATAAATTTTGAAAATGAACTTGTTGTACAGAGCATATTAAATATACTTCAGCTTTATTTAGCTCAGAAGCTGTGATGCGGCTGTGACCTTGATCACGAGAAATTATGCGAGAAAATCTAAGTATGTATACTATTATACGTAATATTTCACGCGAAGCTACTTCAGCAGCGCGAGGGAATAGGTTTTTCTCATCCGAGCATAACTGGCGCACAGTGCGCATGGCTAAAAACGGACTGGACTTAAGACCGAATGCAACTCGGTTAAATTGAAATACGCAGATCGGATCATTGGGATCAAAGCGGAATAATATTTTTTGATATTTTCTATGCTCATCAATAACAGCAATTTGTAGGTACATTTGTTTTATATCTGCTGTAATAGCAATGGGAAATAAGCGGAAGTTCAGTAATACCATAAACAAGTCAGATTGTAAATTGGGTCCCGAATGTAAAATATCGTTTAGTGATATGCCATTGTGATATTTAGCACTAGCATCGAGTACTATACGAACTTTTGTTGTTTCTTTGTCTTGCCGTACGACGGGATGGTGCGGTATGAAGTACCCTTTATCATGGTCGTCAGAATCGGAAGGCAATATTTCAGATAAGTATTTTTTATCTAAGTACTCCTGTATAACCTCATTATAACTAGCGCGTAGCTGTGGATCGCGTAGCTTGGTACGCTCCAAAGCAAGTAAACGGCGGTGAGCAACGGAACGGGAATCACCTAACACGTCAGGATCCTCACGAAAAGGTAACGCGGTGCAATATCTGCCTGCGGAGTCCCGTGAGAAGTTACGAGAGAACAGCTGTTCACACTCCTTTTCGGCCGAGCTCATAAATTTTTGCGCGGGAATTTCTTCGAGCTCCCAAAACTTAAGTAGGGAATCATCTAAAGAAATAGTAAGGTCATTGGGACCAGAAATGAAAAAAGTCGCGGTATTAAAATAAGTGGATGCATTTTTATTAATATTAGAGTTAGCGGGAACGTCGCCCATAAGAATATAACCGAACACGGTTTCAATGGCAGAAGGAGCGGGAGGTGCAATAATTTTTTGACCTAATAATAAAAATGGGAACAATTGTGCCCCGAGAACTACTTCGACCTCTCCGGGGATGTGCCACAGAGGGTCAGCGAGCGGTAAGTTACCTAAATGTTGCACTATAGAAGTCTCAACATATTCAGTCGGTAACCTGTCAGTAATGCAATCAACGACAAGAGCGGTAATATTATAAAAATATTTTTTATTTTTCGCAGTTATTTTAAGTTGAACGTAGCCGTGAATAGGACGCGAAGTGGATCCTACACCCTTTATAAAAGAATTGCTAAGCGGTATTATATTTAAAGGGGTACGAACATTTTTGTATGGGAGCTGGCATAGCCACCCGCCGCCATTTTGATTTTTTTTCAATGTCGCGGCGCACGGTGTAAGTGATATATTTGGGTAGAGGACACTTATACAAACAAAAAATGTCAAGCAATATGGTGACCTAAAGTGTCACGTTTCCGAGATATTTGGAGGTAAAGATCGCCATATGAGAATTACGACAATCATTAAAAATGAACTTATTACGTGTTTATATGCATTAGATTGTATTCAAATAATAGTTTCCAGGTTGATTTAACTATTTATTAGAATATAGTAAACATGGAGCACGAAAAAACAATATTCATTAATTGGTTACCTACTAAACCGCATCGCAATATTCGCAATGAAACACAATGTTGTCAAGTAGCTCGGATCGTAGTCGTTAACTTGTTTTCCATGTCGCCGTTATTAACCAAAAAATACAATACTTGTCTTAAAATATCATGTTACCGAGATATTGGAATATCGATGTATATATAATATGAGACGAATGACAATATTTTAATGTTGATTAAGTACAATTTATGTTCTTTCATTGTCATTAGTAGTCAAATAATAGTAATAATTTTAAAAATAAAATAAAACACATAATAGAAACAAGCCGTGACCTCAAACATTTAAATAAAAGTTTTTTTACACTACTTAGGTAGCAAACAAACATACGGCCCGCCTGATTGTAAGCGAAGAAAGCTCCTTTGAGACCGCATAGGTCGAAACTATTTAGGTTCCAATGTGTGAGGATGGACTTCCCGTCAATGGCGAGACTAGCGATGGTAGAAGGTAGCCGTAGGCATCAGGTTAAACAAATCTACAGAACACTGTCTGTTGTACAAGCGATAGAATACACATAAGGAGGCAAAGTCTCTCCTCAGATTGAGGGGCCCTAAGCCGCTTGTGAGCTCGGGATCGTCAACGATTCTAATGGCACGTCGCTGAACCGAGTCTAAAGGCCCAAACTGGTATCCAGGTAAGAGCAGTACTCCATATAACGCTGGACTTGCGACTTCTAAAGTTGCAGCCTTTGCTCCGATGTGAAGTACTGCTTCGCTCTGTTGAGCACTTCGAGTTTTTTGGATGCTAGCTTAACCTTGTCTTCTAGACGGCCTATTGACGTCGTTAGAAATGTCGATGCCGAGGATCCCGATGCTTTCACTGATGTCCGTGTTCTGAAATTGTGAAGCCACAGTAAATGGCGTTTTCTTAGCGGTGAACGCGCATACTTGGGTCTTAGTGGGGTTGAAATGGACTAGGTTTAGTCGATCGTAATCGGAGACACTAGTTAGTGAGCTCTCGATTTCAGACACAAGCCGTTCGCGGCTTTCCTCCACCACGAAACGAGGAATATTTGCAATAATAATAATACATCTTTATTATCAGGCTCCTGTGGCCCATAGATAACATTACAAACTAACATAAATATTATATTAAACCTTTTTGTTAGTATAAAACATTTAGGCCTATGTTAGTTAACACTACTGCACTGCACTATGTCTTCGTGCGATCATGTGGCACTTGTCCGCGAAAGCGACGGAACACCAAGTTCTGCGGCCAAAAGTCCTCTTCCATGACGAGGTGCAGAAAACATGTTGATACTCGCACCACGAACGCCTTGAAGTTGACGTTGCGGCTCAATTCCAACAGCTGCACCCTCAGCGAGTACTTGATTCTTTGGCGAATGTACTCCACGATGTCCTCCGCCTTGGTGGCGGTAGTGTAGACGAGAAATATACACCGGAGTGTTTGCCATGGCAGCACGCATGGTTTGCTTGAGCTCCACAGGAGCTGTGCCGCATCGATTCTTATTAGTTTTCTGACGGTGCTTCCTGCTTTGCACTATCTCAAAACCATCATCACAAGCCCGCTTCGATTCCTTTTGAGGCATGGGCATGGCGTAAAAGGGGCCGACGTAGTAGACGCAGGCAGTGGGTCAGTGGGCCGGGTAGGTGGTGCGGCGCGGGCGATGCGCGGGCATTGATATGCAGCAGGAACAGTGTTGGGGACAGTACAGACCCTTGCGGGACGCCAGCATTTATATCTCAGCTCTTATGCATCTGCTGGACAGAAAATTGGCGGTCCATTTGCATAGTCCCTCGGGAAGCCCATATGCTGGTAACTTCGTTAGAAGACACCGGTGCCAGACCCGATCGAACGCCTTCGCCACCTTGACTCTCGATGGCAAGTGACCACTCGGCTGACCTGACCTTCTAGTGTATACATAGACACATCACAGCCAAGGGACTATGGCGGAAGCCATATTCTCGTTCACTCAACAAATCGTGATCCTCTAGATATCTCAAGAGTTACGTGTTGATCACATTGGAGAGAATGGGAGGTGATGGCAATAGGCCTGTAATACATCGGGTCTGATCTATCGCCCTTTTTGACATTGTGTGAACGTAAGCAGTCTTCCACGAAGACGGGACTTTCATTTAGGTGGAAGTTTTATTAGGTCAGGCCGGCCGCGGGGTCGGGTTTTTTATTTATTTACGACGCTATTGCAATTTTGGCGCCCAGGGAGAATTACTTAGCGATCTTTAGTTCAAATTAACTTGGTAACATAGATATTAGGACAAGTATTGTCATTTTTGTTTGTATAATAATGAAAAGATGGAAAACAAGTCACAATCCGAGCTTCTTTGACAACATTGTGGTTCATAGCGAATATTACGATGCTGTTTAGTAGGTAAGTAATTAAAAATATTGTTTTTCGTGCTCCTAGTTTTACTCTATTCAAATAATTGGACTGTTTTACAAAAAACTTAAACCGACTTCAAAGTACACTAAGAAGTAATCAAATCCTGATCTGATGACAATGGGATCAAAAGAATTTTCGAAATCGGTTAATAAATGACGGAGTTATGAGGTAACAAACATAAAAAAAAAACATTCGAATTGAGAACCTCCTCCTTTTTTGAAAAATTGATAAATCAACCTGGGAACTATTATTTGAATACAATCGAATGCATATAAACACGTAATAAGTTATTTTTTAATGATTGTCATAATTCTCATATGGCGATCTTTACCTCCAAATATCTCGGAAACGTGACACTTTAGGCCACCATATAGATTAACATTTTTTGTTTGTATAAGTGTCCTCTACCCATATATACCAGTTACAACGTGCGCCGCGACATTGAAAAAAAATCAAAATGGCGGCGGCTAGCTATGCCACAAAGGTTCTATCCCCTTTAGTTGTTTACAACAGGCAGTTGTAATTATGTTGTTTTGAGACGCGTTATCTATTAAACATCTAACTGAAATATATTTATTGTCCTTATTAGACGCATAAACTTGAGCGGTTGATAAAAGTACAGTAGTATGGGAAGGATTTAATTTATTAAAAGAATCGCGTTCGTTATCATTATTCTTATCAACTCGCGCTCGGGTGCATAGCGACACCAGTTGTGGAGCGTCCGTAGCGTTAGAAGGAGACGCGGTCGGATGCGCGGGCGAGGCTGCGCACGGGAGCAGTCGCGGCGCGGCGCGGGCGGCGGCGGACGGCTGCGCGTGTGGAGACGGCGCGATGCGGTTATCGCTATTATCAAGACGCGCCGAGTGAGAGGGACGCGAGTCAGAAACTATTTGTTGCGATTGCGAATTGCTATCCAAATGCAAAAGAGAATGATGGTGTTTATTACAAGTTTTACAACTATACGACGACTTACACTGAGAAGCAGTATGCGTAAGGCTGAGGCAGTTTACACAGCCTCTTTTAGATTTAACAAAATCTAAACGATCTTTAGTATTAAGTGCTTTAAAAGAGGAATAATAAAAAATCTGATAGTGATCAGATTTATTACAAAATAAGCAAGTGCTTTTATTATTATTATCGCGTGCAAGGAAAGCATGGTGGACTGTATTTGAATTACGCGGTTGAGACCGAGAAGCCGGCGGATTATTAAGGTTGCTACCGACTGGGGCGGTTCGCGCGGAGCCAGCAATTGGCGTTGAAGTGCGATCTAATATTTTTACTTGCGATTTAATAAAATCAACAAAATCCTTATAAGAAGGAATTTCTTTATTCCTCATAAACATTTCAAAGAATTTGCGGTTGCGGGATCTAACTTCTTTAAAGCTAAAGAAAGTAAGATAAAATCTTTCATATCTTCAATACCTAACTGTTCCAAAGCAGATACAGAAGCGTGGAAAGTTTCAATGAACGTATTTAAAGACGCGGAATTATTTAATGCGGGTTTAATATTGAATAAATTAGACATGTAGTGTGAGCCTAATGCTCTTTTATCTTGATATTTTTGAACTAAGCTGTCCCAAATAGAATTATAATTATCACCGGACGGTATAATACCTGCCGTGATTTTTAAAGCATTTCCTGTTAATTTACCTACAAGATATTGTACTCTTTGAGAATTCGAAAGATCAGGATTTGAATGTATATTAGATTTAAAAGATTCAAAGAAGACGGGCCAATTTTCTATTTTTCCATCAAATGACGGAATTTGAATTGGTGGTAGTTTGATACGACCTTTATATTGGGACGGAATAGTATTCTGCGCAGACACATTCGACGTAGTATTTGTCTTATTGACGATAAGAGAACGAACCCTTTCTATTCGGGTGTACACTGTATCAAAGGAAATCATTTTTTTATAATCAATCTTATATTCTGGATCAAGTTGCATATTTAACGCGTTAATTGTATCTAAATTGGCACTAAATTCATGACGAATTGTACTAATAATTTCAGTGTCCGCCATGAATGTCTCTGAGGAACGAAGGTCTGCACTCGCGGACGTGGAAATATTCTTAGAAGAATCATATAAGAACGATAATTGTTCAAAAATAGCTTCATTTTTAGCTTCCAATATTTTAATTTTAGTTTCAATAGCTTCCATTGTGAAAGATTGCGTAATAATAAATTGCAAAATTACCTAATTAAAGTAAAATGTTGTAGGTAAGTAGGTATATCCAACAGTTTAGGCACCTAATATAGGTATGAAAGTTTATTTCAAGTCGACAGACAAGGCTCATAGAATGCAATTATATGCGTAGTAATAGTACAAATAGTAAGTACGTATTGCGGTTATTAGTACACCATATGATTTCGTATAATAAGATACGAATCGGTACCTATAAAATCTAAGTCCTAAAAATATGGAGGAGCGGCGGCGGTATTGAATACCTAACTACTTTTTATCACGATTGGCGTGGTAAAAATGGCGGGAGTACGAAATATCGTATTTATATAGTCTAAAACCTATTTATGAGGTATAAGACTTGCGTATTATGAGGTATATACCTATTTAGAGGCATAAAACCTATAGAAAGCGGGAAATTATACGTGATTTGATATGAAATTAAATTGCTGTAATGGCTGACTCAAAATGAATCCGCTCGAAGGCGTACCAGAAAAATGATGGGTTTTTGCGTAAAAATATTAATATAGAAAACGAGGAGCCTCCTAGGATAAAGGTAAGGACTTACCAGGAACTCCTATGGTAATCCAGCACAGTGATAAGCACTATTTTTTCATATCAGTTCACAAATCACAAAGTTCAATGTTTCTCGGTCTGTAGCGTTTTTCGTACTGAATGTTGCGAGGTTGCGGGGCGCGCGCGTTTCGTTTCACTCGCACACACGCGTTTGGCGATGCGTCGCCGAAGTATCTCGAAGATTCCCGAAGCTCTTTTCTCGCTTTCACATATTGTTTGAGCCTACAAAAGTATTTCAGAGTTTTATGTAATAGCTGAAAACCCTCGTCTTCAATGGAAGCAAATCGGCATCTGAAGACGCGAGCGCAACCCTAGCAACGCGCTTTAACGATGCAGCCGCATCCCTAATGGCTACGTCATTTACGTCACTTATTGACAATCCACCAAACAGTAAACACCTTTAATTAAATACGCACCGCTTTCAATTGTTTTTCATATAATTAGCCCCCCTGTGCAGTGAATTTGGAGATTCCCGAGGAGCTGAAGTTTGGTGAGTGGCAATTAGTTAATTTCATAAGGTTTTGATTTACTTTTGTTTGGGTATTGTATCTCGCCGCCGCATTTTTTACATGGAAGGAAACGAAGACGTGAGAGGCTTAAAAATCCTATAAACAGTCCACTAATAACATCTAGCCACACCATTTTGGCCTTCGAGCCGCACGTTTTGCAGTTTTTCCCTGTTAAAAACTATTTTTTCCGCATATTTGTACTCAATAAATATTTCGTTGAAATGTGCACCCGCCATTTTTTCCATATATAAATTGAATTTTCTCCCGCATTACGCTTCTATTCATACCTTTAGGCCATTGAGGCTTGGGTTTTACCGCTATACTACCTATTTACAATAATATTTTCATATAAAGTTCGTATATATTATATATCCAATTGGATTCAAAATCATAACCTACAATAACTTTCCATTTCGCTTGAATTCTGTGTATGTACCAGTGTGAAACGGCCATATTGCATATTTAGTTGCTTTGCACATTTTTTCTACGCGATTTGTGTAACTTTGTATTTGGTTGGGTTCTCGAGTTTTCCATATTTGAAAAATGTCGAATGAAATAACACTGTTAGTTAGTAAACGCGATTCTTATTTTTCTCGTATACAAACTATTTACAAATCAATTCCGAAAAATAAACGCGAAAAGAATCCCGTGTTTGAATCGCAAGCAGAGAATATTGAAATATTACGCAAAGAATTTGTTCAATTAATTGACGCGATAAATTCAAAGAGCTTGAAACTTGACGAGACCTATGTACCCAACTTCGAAACCCTATGGGCCTTTGACGATTTATATTACGCTATAAAAACAGCTTATAATAATAATAAAGATTATCGTGGCACCGATAGTGTTGATAAAACTTCGACTAACTTAAAGTTACCCCGCATAGATATACCCGAATTTCATGGGGACATTCAAAAGTTTCCATTATTTATCGAAACCTTTCGAACAATCGTACACCATAACACCACAATAACCGACGCAGAACGCATTCAATATCTTATTTCAAAATTGTAGGGTAAAGCACAAAGTATTTGTATAGGAATCGCGCCTACCCCCGATAATTATAAGGTATTATATGAAACGTTGATAACTAAATATGAAGACACGCGTGCCATCGCTATTTCGTACTTAGAAACTATACTAAACTTAAAACCTTTACCAAGCAAGGCATCGGCTGTCAGTTTAGAACAATTCATCGATCAGTTTTCAACTTCGATTTCCGCACTACGTCAATTAAAAATAAAAGATTTAGCCGATTTCATTTTTGTGCATGTTGGATTACGAAAATTAGATTCAGAGACATCCCGCGCATTTGAAATGTCTATGAGTAAGAAAAATACCTTTCCGCAATATGAAGATTTTGTAGTCTTTATTCGTGAACAAACAAAGATTTTGCAACGAACGATGCCCGCGTCAGCTACTCGTTCGGGACAAGTTCACAGGAGTGAAACGGTCAACTCGAATCGATCGCCTCAGAGTTTCTTAGTAAACAATATTAATTCCGCTTGTAGGTACTGTAATAGTAACAAACATACAAATTTGTACCAATGCGAGTCATTTTCAAGGTTATCGCCTAACGAAAAATATAATGTTATTAAAAGGTTTAATGGTTGTGTTAATTGTTTAAGTGTCCGCCACACTCTTGTGACATGTAAATCTATGTCAAAATGTAGGTTCTGTAATAAGGCTCACCATAGCCAACTATGTCGCTTTTCTACACACGATCAACCTAATCATGGTTCATATAATAATAACTATGGTTATGGTCAAGTACATTCGCCCGCGTCCGCTTCGCTCGCGTGTACACCGCCGCCTGCGCCCGCGCCGCAGCGCGCGGGTTCGCACTCCACCGCTACGCACACCGCCGCCGCGCCGCCGCTGGCGCCGTCCGCACCGCCGCACAACTCCACGCCCGCACCGCATTCCGCCGCCATTGGCACCGCTTCTCAGGCCTCGCAGCCTGCCGCCACCGCTTTTCTTTCGCCGCGCGCTAGTGATCATCGCATTAATAACACCGCCGCTACGCCTTTGTTTACGGGCACTGCTACGAGTGAACAGGATTCATATAAAACTGTATTGCTTGGAACCGCTATTGTACCGATTTTAGATTCTTTCGGTAATCGCCGCAATATTAGAATATTGATTGATATGGGGTCACAGAAGCACTTCGTTACGTCGCGTTGTTTACGTACGTTAGGTATAAACATATTTCCTGATAATAAAAATACGTTAGTTCACGGTATTGGAGAAAACACACAGTCTATTAAAGGTGTTTCAAATTTAACTTTATTTTCCAACACAGATAAAAACTTCTTTTTCGATTTGCAAGCGTTAGTTATTGACAAAATTTCAGGTAATCTTCCTGAAAGTCAGATAGATACCGCGTCTCTGGATTATTTGCATAATATACCCCTCAGTGACCAACATTGGCATTTACCTGGTAGAATCGATTTATTGCTAGGCGCTGAAGATTTTGTGAAACGAATTTTAAAGGTTGACCGCATTATAGGACCCTCTGGTCTTCCTGACGCAATTGACACCGTTTTTGGATATATTGTGACTGGTTCCGCGTTTACGTCTAACCCTAAACTACCGTCGGTAAAAAATTTCTTTGTTACCACTGAAAATGTTGACAATCTTCTGACACAATTTTGGGACATCGAAGAGGTACCCATACGCAAGCATCTGTCCGCTGATGATAAGATGTGTGAGGAAATATATTTACAAAACACTAAACGGGATAACCGTGGCCGTTATATTGTTCCTTTACCATTTCGTCGCGATCCAAAAGATTTAGGAGACTCGCTTACGACAGCGACGCGTAGATATAACGCATTGGAAAGACGTTTCAAACAAAATAATTCGCTTCATAAACAATATGATGACATCATTCGCGACTATTTAGAGAAGGAATATATATCCTTAGTTTCTGAATTGCAAAATAATTCAACTTTTTATTTTATACCGCATCACCCTGTTGTCCGCGATGACAAACTCACGACTAAAGTCCGGATCGTACTGGACGCTAGTGCCGCTACTTCAACAAATCTATCATTAAATGATTGTTTATATTCAGGAGCTAATTTACAATCCGATCTTCTTACAATAATTTTTCATTTTCGTTTATTTCCCATCGCAATTACCGCAGACATCCGTCAGATGTATTTACGCATATTAGTGTCACCTGACTTTCACCGCTATCTTAGAATTTTATACCGCTTTTCAAATGAAGATGAACCGCAAATTTATGAATTCAACCGCGTTTGTTTTGGATTAAAATGTAGTCCATACCTCGCAATGGGAACTATTAAAAAACTTATCGAGGATGAAGGCACTGCCTATCCTGACGCTTCTGCTATTATATCGCGCAACTTATACATGGACGATTTGGGAACTTCCGTTATGGATGAAAATACCGCTATTAATATCTCTCGCGATTTAATTAACTTGTTTCTCAAAGCGGACTTAGAATTGGTTAAATTCTCAAGTAACTCGCAAAAACTACTCGAGCAGTTGCCAGAACAACATCGGTTGTCTGCTTCTGTTGACATTTCTGATAGTGACGAATTGAAAATGTTGGGTTTACGCTGGTGCCCAGTAGATGATCAGTTTTCTATTACAGTTAATTTAGACCCGCATAACATTATTACCAAACGAACTATCCTTTCGACAATCGCAAAACTTTGGGATTTGGTAGGCATTGCAGCACCCATAATTTTATACGCGAAATTATTAATTAAAGCCCTTTGGCTAATGAACCTCGATTGGGACGAACGGCCACCCGCAGATGTTTGTACGCGGTGGTTACGTTTTAAATCTGAACTTCCACTCTTGGAAAAACTTAAAATTCCGCGTCACCTCGGTATCAATTCCACTGATTGCGAATTGATTCTGTTAGGTTTTGCCGACGCAAGTATGTCTGCCTATGGAGCTGTGGTGTATTTATGTGTGATACATCCTAACTTTCCAAACAATATTGTCAATATTGTTTGTGCAAAGTCCAAGGTAGCTCCAGTTAAGGTACTTACTTTGGCTCGTTTAGAACTCTGCGCATCTTTGTTACTTGCCAAACTTCTGCGATACGTATCTGATAATATATCAGATAAATGTAAAATTTCAAAAATATTTGCATTTACGGATTCCACCGTTACTTTACATTGGATCCATTCATCACCGCACCGCTTCAATGTTTTCGTCAGCAATCGTATTGCACAAATAAATGATTTTTTACCCGCTTCGCATTTTTACCACGTTTCTGGTAAGGAAAACCCGTGTGATTGTTTGTCGCGAGGGCTCACGCCTAGTCAATTGCTTGACCACCCGTTGTGGCTGCATGGCCCTTCGTGGACACATCGACCACTTTCGGAGTGGCCTCTCAACCAGTTCGTCTTTAAAGATGAAACTACTTTACCTGAAGTTAAAACTAAAGCTCAGACTTTTTTGGTCACTGACCGCGAAAAACCATTTTTATGTGAGCTAGCATCTCGTATGTCATCTTGGAGTAAGCTCCTCCGCATTGTTGTTTATATATTTAGGTTTTTGAGAAAACTACCGCGCGCCAATCGTGTTACGATTGCAGATTTACAGGTTGCTGAAGAAGCTGTTCTGACCGCTGTTCAATCTGTTCATTTTGATACTGAAATTTGTGATATTTCCAAAAATAAATTACCATCAAAACCGCTTCGTCCGCTCTGTCCATTTTTAAATAATGGCTTATTACTTGTTGGTGGTCGCTTAAATAAATCGAATCTCGAATTTTCCGCTAAGCATCCTATTTTGCTGCCTACTCATGATCATGTAGTGAATTTAATCATTGACGCCTATCATAATAAATACTTACATCCTGGACCCAATTTATTGATGTCTTTGTTACGTCAAAGGTATTGGATTATTTCATGCCGCAAAATCGTTCGTAAACGTTTCAGACTTTGTAATCGTTGTTTCAAGGTCAATCCTAAAACTGAATCTCCTTTGATGGCAGATTTGCCGACGTGTCGCGTAATCGAAACTAAACCGTTTTTACATACTGGGGTCGACTACGCTGGTCCTATACCAATTCTAATCAGCCGCTATAGAGGTGCTCGACAGCAGAAATCTTATATCTGTTTGTTCATTTGTCTTGTAACACGTTGCACACACATCGAGCTTGCAGTCGATTTAAGTACATCCGCTTTTATTAACGCATTTAAAAGGTTCGTGTCCCGTAGAGGCACTTGCTCAACCTTATATTCTGATCAAGGCACGAATTTTATAGGAGCTAAGACTCATTTTGATGAATTGACTGCACTTATAAATTCAAATGATTTTAAAACCGCTTTTTTTGATGAAACTCGGAATCAAAGTGTTAACTGGAAATTTAATCCGCCAAGCGCTCCACACTTTGGTGGATCTTGGGAATCGAATATTCGTAGTGTTAAACTTCATTTAAAACGCGTAATTGGCGACCAATTATTAACGTACGAGGAAATGCTCACAGTGCTTACACAGATAGAATCTTTACTAAATTCGCGTCCGTTGACGCTTCTTAATTCAGATCCATCTGAACCAACGGCTTTGACACCTTCACATTTCCTGACTCTTGGTCCCTTGAATTCATTACACAATGCCGATGTTTCTACGTTACCGCTCAATTTAGTTAAACGTAAATATCTGTTAGATAAAATTATCCAATCGTTTTGGAAACGTTGGAGAATGGAATATCTTCATACACTTCAAAACCGTCAAAAATGGAATACTCCAACCGCATCGATTACAAAGGGTACAATAGTCTTGCTACATAATGATAATGTCCCACCTTTGAAATGGCCATTAGGTGTAATCGAAGATGTTTTTCCGGGAAAAGATGGTATAATCCGCATTGTTTCTGTACGCACGAATTCTGGCACTTATCAAAGGCCAGTGGTAAAGGTTTCTCCTTTACCACTTCAGTAACTTTTTCAATTTATTTTTCATAGGTATACCACTTATTTGTGTGGTATATTACCATCTCCATTGTGGAGATTAACTATTAAGTCTCATATCTTGTAACTTATTATATTTTATTTCTATGCAATCTCATGCTCTTTGTTCGTTAGAAGAACAAGGAGATCTTTGTCCTTCTAGGCGGGGGGAATGTTTGAGCCTACAAAAGTATTTCAGAGTTTTATGTAATAGCTGAAAACCCTCGTCTTCAATGGAAGCAAATCGGCATCTGAAGACGCGAGCGCAACCCTAGCAACGCGCTTTAACGATGCAGCCGCATCCCTAATGGCTACGTCATTTACGTCACTTATTGACAATCCACCAAACAGTAAACACCTTTAATTAAATACGCACCGCTTTCAATTGTTTTTCATATAATTAGCCCCCCTGTGCAGTGAATTTGGAGATTCCCGAGGAGCTGAAGTTGGGTGAGTGGCAATTAGTTAATTTCATAAGGTTTTGATTTACTTTTGTTTGGGTATTGTATCTCGCCGCCGCATTTTTTACATGGAAGGAAACGAAGACGTGAGAGGCTTAAAAATCCTATAAACAGTCCACTAATAACATCTAGCCACACCACATATGATGTGGGAAAAGGAGAGGAATCGGGAAGTAGAGGCTCGTCATTGAAACTCAATATGAGTAGGTTTCTACTATAAATATTATTATAGGTATTTTGGCCTAAACAAGTATTCTATATAATAATTAACTTTTTAACAAAAAAATAAACCGCCTTCAAAGTTCACTAAAAAGTATAAAATAACTCTTATCTGACACTGTTTTGAAGTGAGCGAAATCGCATGACGTGTTCTATAGAAAATATTTCGCTGACTTCAAAACAGTGTCAGATAAGAGTTATTTTATACTTTTTAGTGTACTTTGAAGGCGGTTTGTTTTTTTTGTTAAAAAGTTAATTATTTTTGAATTTTTAGTTTCATTATATACTGAATACATCTGCGTAACCCTTTCGAGTGTACAGGCCTGATGTTTTGTTGTGTGATTGCGTAAACAATGCATATTTATGCGATAGCAGCAATCGCGGCTGATTTACTGTAATTTTTTTAAGTGTTCCGTTGTCTATCTCCGAAACTCATCATCAGATCTATATGGGACCATTTCGGAATATACCCCTTTCGAACAAAAAAAGAATTTTGCAAATCCGTCTATATATGACGGAGTTATGCGCGAACATACATAAAAAAAAATATATATATAAACATCCGAATTGACAACCTCCTCCTTTTCTTGAAGTCGGTTAAAAATAGAATATAAAGAGTTTATGTAAAATTTTAACACATTTACATGCAAATAATTACTTAGGAAAATCAAACAACTAAGTACTAATAACTTAATATTTATATTTTTTTTGTAAAGTATCAAAACAATTTATTCCTACTATACTTAGTGATACCACATCTAGTTTTTTTTAATTTGCCGCGCTTTTTCAGGTTCTACTTTCGTATGCCAGACTATAGTTGATGTTGGAGTGCGTAGAGAAACCACTTGTGAAGTATCAAAGGTATATTGATTATAATCACAGTAAAAGTTTGGTGCCAAATGCCATTGCTAAAAATTACAATAGAGCCCAAATTTAAAACGAACTGAGGCGATAGATATCATGCTAAATCCTTCACAAAATATTGTTTCAATCTAATTAATTTTAAATTGAAAACGTAGACAGATATTTCACAACTTACAACACTATAAACATAGACATTGTCTATCTATTACTAAGATTAAAAAGTAAGAAATAGGACTAGAGAACAAGGAAAATAAGCTCCTCTAGTAATGGCGTAATATTTCTTCCCAGACTTAAAACACGAAGATTCAGTGTGATTTAAAATGCACATTTTGCGGATACACCGAGTAATTTGCGAGTAGAAATGACACGATACGTGAAAATGCCTCGGCTACCGTCTAGCTTATTCAGCACTCTCTTATTGCACTGTGTATTTTGATACCGTAGAGTGTAACTTACTTCATAATCATAAAGATTTCCCAAAATATGACTGTAGCTACTTATCAACCTTCAGGCAAACACCTTCGGCTGCATTCTTGGTATAATAAATTCACTCCCGGAGAGTGATAAATATACTATATCTCAAAAAAGTCGTATCGATCTTTAGCTGTAGAAGAATGACATGAACAAACACACTCTTGTGTTTGTTGGTTTTTCATTCTTCCATTCATATTTTTTTTTATAGCTAATTAGCTGACACCCGCGGTTTCTACCTTTGCTTTTTTTTTTCGACGGAACTCTAATTATTTTTCTACATATAAAAGTAGCCGAAGTTACTCCTTATAACATCAGCTGCCAGGGAGAGTTCTAACAAAATCGGTCCAGCCCTTTCGGAGATTAGCCGGAATAATAAGAAAGACAAAAAATATGTATTTTGGTTTTTATAATTTTCATACCATTTCAATAGTAAAAAGCTGTTTTCACATTGGTAACAGACATTACAGACACTTCAAATTTATTTATGTGTATAGATGTACTTAAATAATCTTTATTTACAACAAATATGTACAAAATACAATCTATATATAGAAAATTTCCTCAAGCCTGCCGCTGCTTCCGATTAACGGCAGGGTTCCCAGAAGGCTGGCAGCGTTTCCTCTTTGGATAGCCAAGCTGACGCGTTGGCGGAAAAAGCTCCCCGCCCGCTGGTCTCCGGAGGTCTCGATCAATTTTGATGACAAGGTGCGAGCAAAACGGCGAGCTTCGGACCCCCACGGTCCCATGGTCTCGACCGCAAAAGGCACAAAAATATAGTTGGGTCCAATCGATGCGTATTTTTTGAATTTTGAATTTTCCGCACTGGCCGCAGCTGCCCCTGCAGCTTTACAAGTCGCCGGTAAGTGAGATGGCGCGAGTGTATCGACACATGTGGCATCCCACACCAGCGACTTGCCGACACTCCAAGGGATCAAAGACATACCATCCGGTCTCTTGCCAACGCCCCGCGCAATACCGACTGGTTCCAGTACGGAAGGCACGTTAGCGACAACAAGAGCCCTGCGGATAATGTCGTTAATAGCCGAGTGCCGTGATATTCGACCAGCACTTAGAGAGCACGAAAGCCCATGGTGGCCGAGCTCGTTGACGAGATCTCCGCAGCGGCAGCGATGAGGTTGATTGGTCCTGCAACCAAGACGAAGACTTATTATATTACTATTGATTAGTGATAACTATGAAATTAATATAAAATACACTTTCATCAATAGGACTTAGGGTTCATCCTTATCAAATAAATTAAGACCCAGATGTCCTGTTAAAACAAACCTTACCTTTTAAATTCCTTACTTTATTCTGCAAAAATCAATGATATCTACTTTTAAAACATAGTATCATGGGAACAACATAAAACACGCGTCGAACCATCGTTATAGCAAGTTTACTTTGCCATAACGTATATCATTCGACGCGCTACGTGCTACCGTCATCGCAACGATATTGCACTTGTTATATCCTTTGCAATTTATGTGTTAAGCAGTCCACATTAAAATTTATAACTGCCAATACCGACTGGAAATAAAAGGGAACAATTTTGGCAAATAACAACCAAGATATATCGCGTCTAGTCATTCTATTTAAACTTTCACAAAACTGTGCAAAGTTTACTGAGAACACTTAAGATTTAAATCTTGAATTTTATTTTAGGTGTACATATTTGATATTTTTTTTTTATAGGCAATGACTATCCAGGGATACAGCTATGGGATCTTATGTTATTTGTTTGTAATTTGCCTCACCGTGAACAGATGAAGAATTTTAGAAGAGCTCTCTCCGGTATATCATGAAAGAAACCCTAATAAAAATATATGACTAGTTATTATCACGCAAAAACAACCTTTACTTCTATTCAAAGCAAGAAAGTGAATACTGAAGGTCTCTCGTTATTAAAATTAATGTTGAAATAAAAAACCGTCAGTGATACTTAATTCCAGTACACGGCTAACTCATTACATCGCCCGCTCTACATAGAATATTCTATGAGAGAGCGGAACGAGGAGCGGTCGCCGAGTACCCGTGTCCCTTTTATACAACTTCTGCTTTTATTTATATGTAAAATAAGAGATAAACATTTCTCGAGTGCAAACTGTGAGCAGGCGTATCAAATAATTAATGTTCTGTACAAATATTTGTAGACAGTAATTATGCAAAATGAGTGAAACATTTTATTATTTGCTGATATAAAAGTCCGTATAATTATTAAGTTATTAATTACCCAATATTTGCTAAATTTTTAATAGTCTACGAAACAGCTAGGTTATAATAATGATAATAATAATACATACAATGTTTCATAAGTATTATAGGATCACGGCTGCAAAACTAGGAAGTAAGTGTATCGTGAGAGCTCAGATTACAGAACAAAAGGCAGATAGAGCGCGCGTGAGGCCAAAAAAGCAAATACGAAAGAAAAACACATACTTGATATTCGGTTTTGAATTTGTATTTGCTTTATTTAAACAAAATTTATAAGAAAGTATAAGTATAAGTCTGTTAAACCAGGTATGTGTTTTTCAATTTGAATTTGCTTTTTTGGCCTCACTCCCGTGTTCCACGCGCTCCATCTGCCTTGTTCTGTTAATCTGTGCGTGAGAGCCTTTATAGGTCTTATCTTCAACTACCCTTATTTCTTTTTAAAGTTGTCGATGACGTAACTTTTCTTCATATTAACCCGTCTTGTCTCTCTCTCCTCATATGCGTCCCTGGGAGCTAGGAAGCTACCAAAAAGGAATAGGTCGAAATCCCTTGCAAAATGAAATTATGAACGTAAAACAATTTCAGCGACGTACCACATTCGTAGGTTAGTGGTTAAGGGTTAAAGAATATTGTCGTCACTAAAAAAGGTTCTCACGTCAACTTACAAAAGTTCTAATCAGTATTATTTGAGGGGTAAAAAGGACCCTAAGACATAGCAAGTTCCGCTTTACCAGTATTTCAATTAGTAAGATTCGTCTTCGGATAAGAGCCGAGGCGTGAGGTTGTAACTAATTTACAATTCAAACTATTGCGCCCCAAGAGGCTTCCACTGTTTTAATTATATAAATTGAAAACCTTTCCGATTAAGTCTTTGGAGTTGTTTTGTCTATTTAGGCAAAGTACTCGAATCAGACAAAGGCAGTGAAGTCAATTCCCTAATCTTTGTTGGATTTTTTCGAACTGCCTTTGTATAGCATTAATTTAATGTTTTATTGTAAGACGTTAAAAAAGTAATTGGATTTACAAATGGAGTTTTGGCGAGTTCAGATAGAACTAGCTCCCGCCCCGCGGTTTCACCCGCCTTTATTACCCCTATAGGGGTTGAAAAACCCTTTCTTATTGGATGCCTACGTAATATTGTGTTGCGTATTTTTTTTTTACCACTGGTTTGAATTGTGCGTGCAGTCAGTTTTTCATTTTATAATATATTCCTATATGAAAAGGATAACAACGTTATTTATGCTTCAGTAATTACTTGATCAGCGTTATAATTTTATATATTCTAATTATATTAAAATTTAAGAGGACTCAATTCGAAATACTTTTCATATAAAACCTCTGTACTTATCATGGCGTTGTTAAATATTTTTCGTTAGATGTTTTGAACAAATTAGTATCTTGTGCACTATATCTAGCCGTGTATCTAGGCGTAATTAAAAAAAAGTGTGAAACAAATTCAGTCAAAGCCTCCGAAAAACAGCGTTTTTGCCTGAACTTTGGCCATATCTAATGTACATATAAATTGTAAAAATAAAGAAAACATTTAGATACCAGGCTTGCAAATGTATTGGAGATTTTAAATAACTAACTTTTTTTTCACAAACTTGTAAGATTTTTTCACAAGAAGTATACTCCTGGAACAAGTTTTATGAATGCGAAATCATGAATGACGACCTAGCGAAGCGGCCGCGAGTGATCAGCGAAATTTACCGACTGATAACCGACGGCTCTGATGCTGTCTCTATTTTTTCGCAGTCAAACATTACGTTGGATGAAACAACAAGCTTTTAGACTATGCTTGCGTTGAAGTTGCGCCGGCCACAGAGGGCCACCTTAAAATACAAATATAACCTTGCGATCCCAAACAATGAGGGTTTCAGTCTGCAAAACTGATTAGCAACAAAGATAAGTTTCAGTCGAACCTTTTGTTGCGTATTTACGTTTAAAACTCAGAAAATTTCAATTTAAAAGTTTTAATGAATTGAAAATATTTAACTAATGACAAATTAAATTGAAGCGCAAAAGGCGTTCAGGTTAAGGGCACTCCAATATAATAGGGCTTCGATTATTATTAAATTTGCGTAAAATCTACATCTCAGGCTGATATTCAGCGGAGTATAAATTAATTATAGTCAAATTCGCTCCTTAATTGATGAAAATTGAAAGCTAGAGTCTAGTGTAGAGCTATTGAGATTTATGTATTTTTACTAACCATAATATATATGTGCTATGTATGTAAATTCATCTATAACTTCCGAGTGCAGGCCGCAGTCATCCATCATTGTCGGCTTTAGATATCCCCTACTGGGATATGAGCCTTCCCGATCCATTAGGGGGTTAGAGATGTAAGTCCAGTTGGAAATTTTTCACGATATCATTTTGTCCACATCCATAAAAAACTTCCGCGTGTAATTTTGAGACGTGATATGTAATCACTGGTTTCGATAGCGAATCCAACACGTCAGATCATTCTAGGTAAGTAATCTTCGTTATATTTCTGTGCAAAAAGGTATTTTTAGTGCTCCCATCAAGCCAACCCTGTTCAATCTACAGGATTTGGATTCTAAATTAATTAGATAGAAATGAACAAGTTCGAGAATACTTTACCTACCCAAACATTCAATGAAAATATTTACTCCGGACGCCTCTATTATTCAGACTATTTATGTTCAGTCAGTCATATTACAGTAATCTTATTGTAATATTTGGATTATTCTGGTCTGTTCTAATTGTTTTATTAAATTAAATTTAATGAAATTGTGATCAAAGGCTTTTTGCATAGCGAATACCTTAATAAAAGCTTTACCTACACAGAACCTGTGTCTTTGCTATATAAAGTAACGAAATCTGACGTGAAAGCAACTGACAACGGCGAAGGGATGAAAACAGGATGAAAAGGATGAAATACTTGACAGTAGACCGGAAATGTCAAGACGATAGAAGGACTTTTATTAGTGGAAAAGGACCAAATATCATGAAACAGAACTACTGTATTTCTTTGACATATACGTTAGTTACACGGCTCTAGTGCGATTGTTAGACAAAGTCTCACTATGCAGACTCATAGCACAGGGTAACCTAGTTTGAGCTCCTGTCTCCCACAGTTAAATGTACCTGCCTAGTTAAAAATTAAAAAATGTTCTTTGTTTTATGTGGGAGTGAATAAATGAATAAAAAATAAATGATTATTATTACTTTCAATTACTACTACTAGCATAGTCCAGAAGCTTGCCATCATTTCCATCTGCATCTAGCCCAATCTTAGGTAGACTGAGATCGTCACTCCAAAATCACTTGATAGCTTGTCTCCTAGCTATATTTATCAAAACCATATTCTTTATTCAAATCCCTAATTAGAAAAATACAATAATCTTACTATATCTATGGGAATCTATATCATACCCGGGCTCGTAACTTCATCGGTAAATCAATATCAGAACGCACTGGCCTCATTTGAAATAAAAAATAATAATTTATATTTTGTAAACATGCCCTTAGGTAAGAAATATATAAGGTCATAATTGTTAAAACGTTGATAAAACGGTTTCAGACTTATTAACTTTTATAAATAAGTGCGAATAGAGATCGAATCTTTCGAAGGGGAAAATAGGGATCCATAGTACAATGGTAGGTTACTTTATAGTACCCAACCGTTCCTTTCTAGGCACAAAGCCTACTTGTGCTTACTGCTTACCAGTACCCAGTGAGATTGTGGATAAACACAGGCCTATATAGAGTAAAAAAATGATTCTGTAAATTTATTATATTATGTACCTATATAAGGTCGTAATAAATTAGTGAATTTCGCTTGAGGGATGAATTTATAGGTTATTAGTAATCAAAAAATAATATTAGAAAAATAATCCGTGGGTTTTTTTTTAGATAAATGGTTAAATTAATCCCACCAAAAACATTTTTATGTAAAATGTCGCCGCCAAGACATATGGCTCGTACTGTCAAAAAGTTATCAGATCTCATGTAGAGCCAAGCTTATAACTCTACATGCACTTACTCTACAAGCCCTAACTTCACAAACTCTACACACCGTAGTCAAAATATGTGGCTTGGCCGTTTCGCTACCGTCACATGGGAGTAAGGTGAAAAATGTATTCACTGTTCATTACTTTTTTGTTATTCAATAGTTCTTGTAGTATTGAAACGGCCAAGCCACATATTTTGACTACGGTGTGTAGAGTTTGTGAAGTTAGGGCTTGTAGAGTAAGTGCATGTAGAGTTATAAGCTTGGCTCTACATGAGATCTGATAACTTTTTGACAGTACGAGCCATATGTCTTGGCGGCGACATTTTACATAAAAATGTTTTTGGTGGGATTTCACTTCTTTTTGTACGTTGCTTATGTTTTTTTTTTTTTAATTTCCAAGTTTTATAATTTTTTTGTTGTTTGTGTACTAATACAAGCTTACATTCTAAATTTCAGCTTTCTAGGACTTCAGGAAGTACCCTATGAGTTTTGATGATCATCAGTGAGTCAGTGACGAAATCGGAGTTTTTTAGATATCAATAAAATCTAAAGTATAAGAGCTATGTTATTGAAAATTAATATGTTTAATAAGTTTACTATTGACATCATGTCCTGAGAATTTTGTTTATCTGGTGTAATCCAAACCCAAGTTATGAGGGTTCAAAAAAACGACGAAGCGCTTCGAGAAAAGGTAGGTAGTGCCCTTTCGCTTCGCTTGGCTGTCTTGGCGGGGGGCACTTCCGTGCCCCCAGATACTTTGAACTGATATTAAGTTCAATTTCGGAATTTTGTTTTTCTCCCACGGATTATTTTTTGATTACTAATTACATTCATCCCTCAAGAGGAAATTCACTAATTTATTACGACCTTATATAACAGGTAAGTTTTTATCGACATTTCACGCATTAAAACTGACGGTCTGCCCCAGGTGGCTGTCACACCTTGCTAACAGTCTCTTGACCCGCCTCGCCTTGTCATTTAGGTCACCATTTTAATTAATGTTCACCACATAAGCCTATTTTAACGAGTTGGCAACTTTACGCGCATAATGTTGGATTTTTTAATTGATTTATTTTTGGAGGTTGTGATGAAAAATGTAGGTTTTTAAGTTAGATTGTTTAGATTACCTGTAATATACAGTGTATAGATTAATATATTATTATTTATTATTCTGTGAAAAAAAACAGATAGGGATATGATATCAATATCAATTAGAAGTTATAAATTATTTAGGTTCGTTACTTCAAGTAGTTGGAATTTATTTATATTGTATTTATTTCTGGACTACGCAATATTTTCTTCAATTAAAATATCTACCTGCCCTGTCTTCAATGATTTGGGGTTTACGCAATAAGGTATTACCCAACTGATAAGGCGCGTCGTGAATCTTCGTTCGCACAGAAAAGAAAGTATGGCCCCGAAGATTAACGAAAAAATGCTTAAAACTTACAATCAACCATAGATCACTACTATAAGGTTCATAATACACTGCAGCTGTTAGTTCCGTCTCACGCGCAAGTCACGCCCCTCCGCACGGCGCGCGCTAAAATGGCGGCAGCTGCCGACCCATAGCATTTCCCGCACTTGGAAAATGTATTTTCTGCACAGGTACATCGGTAAGCCATATCAGTTGGGTACTGTACCTACGCTTCTTCCATTCGGCCGTCATGACAGCATTCACTCCTTCCTTGCTATCTTTTTCCACACAATGCATCTACATATCGCTATTTCGATCTTCCTTAACAACACTTAACCTTTGAAAATGAAAAATGTATATAATACCATGAATATTTGACATAAGATATTAAAATTAGTATTTATTACATGATACTTGAATAATTATAATTTCTAGCTCATAAGTTAACAAATTGTGTCATATTGCGCCAAGCTTATCCACTAGAACACGTACTCGATAACTACCCTCCCTGGCTACAGGCAATCATATATCGAAGATAACATAAACCTTTACAGAGAATAAATTTACAAAAACATAGGCCTCACAATGCCAGATTGAAAATAAATAATTCACAGCGACCACTCGGCCGATATCAAAATGTTATATAAACAGTGATTTGATGCGATCTACGGCAGGGGTTTTTATTCGGCATATTTTTCGTAGCAATATTATTTCTGTTCCGTATATAGAGTGTTTTAAATATCTGACATTTGGATTTGCCTCCTATAATAGTAACGCAATGTTTATTCATCAAAAAGGTCGTATGTAAAATATCATGAGCCAAGCATGTCCCGCTTCTGCATGTACAGTAGCTCGATTCTCGTAACAAAACTCGAACGGCATCTTAGCGACTTCATCGATTAAACTGTGTTTTTTACTATTATAATGTAAAATGAACGATTGAAAAACGATCCTATAGACAAATTATTAAGGCGTATATACTATTGAATATTTTTTATACAAAATATTTCACAAAACACAATTTAAATAGTTGATGTCGCTACGACACCGTTGAAGTTTTATTATGGTATAAGAGCTAGCAACGTCGCGAAAAAAAGAACTTTAGCAAGGCTGGATTTTTGATATTTTCTTGCGCATTAAAACCTGATAGAGATGCGCCAAGTCTGGCAGCTGGAAGTGGTTGTGTTTCCTTTTGCGCATCCTATTTGTACTAGTGATAAATTCCGATTTTTAACCCATTAAACCATTTTAGCACGAATAATTTTTTCTTCACCATTTTCTACAGCCTTCTACCAACCTAAATTTAAATCGACAGAGCGTTATGTGGTTGCTACCTACGGGCCAGATGCTATTTTAGTTGTGAATCTTGTGAATGACATATTTTCTTCTAAACCATTTTCTAAAAGCTGAAATTTTAACATTATATAGTTATGCTATCAATGAACCTAAAACAAACCTTGCCAGACGGAAATCTGGTTGCATAAGGGTACAAAGACTAATTTAAGATCAGTTCAGCACACGGAAAGCAAGTACCGGAAATGGAATTAGAGACCCAATCGATAGCAGCAATGAACAAAATGCTAACTCGAAAATGTTTATTTTTCAACCAGAGCCATTTGAAGGAAAGAATAAGATAACTTTATTTTCAAAATCCAAATAAAAAAGTTATTTATTCAGGTTAGGCCCTGATAAGGCACTTATGAACGTTACAGTTGAATCTATCGACGATTCGAAATACACTTAAACTGAGAAATCTCCGAAAATATTTTGTACTAGTTGTCCCCCGCGGTTTCACCCGTGTTCCCGGGATAAAAGTAGCCTAACTCCTTCAAGGCATAACAAACAAACAAATTTACTTTCGCATTTATAATATTAGTTAGGAAGTTAGGATTTAATTAATTTTTTAATATAAATTATGTATCGGGAAGCTGAAAGTTGGTCCGAGTTATTTGAATCATTAGAAAGATTGATTAATTAGCAACACTGACCATAAAATCAATAGCAAAGTTAATAAAAGTTTGCGTGTAGCATTTAGAGGAGGCAGTCTCTCGCAAGCACTCGACCTAGCCCCCTAAAAAGGAAGCTAAGCAATATTGCTAACGCAATGAATTTTTTCGAATTTACAGCAGAATTTAAGTAAATTCATCAATTCTGAGTCTTTTAATGAATTGAATTGAACATAATGAGTAACTATTTTACCGAAAAGAAAATCGAAAAAATGGATTCCGTAGCAATATTGCTTTAGCTTGCTTTTTAGCCCCCTGTGCACACCTCTAAGTGCAGTTGCTATTTCACCCGTTAATAAAACTTTTAATTTATTAATATTGGAGGTGTCATTAAAGTGATAATTTAATTGTAAAATTACAACAATAAACATGTCGGGCCCATGAGGAGTTTCTTGCGTCGCTTCTTCTCCTCATTATTTTTTTCATTTAGATAACACGATGGTTTTTACTTTTTAATATACTTTTACTTTAGTTAATTCGTTGTTTTCTTACCCTGTTCCTAATTATATGGAGTCGGTGCAATTTTTGCGCTGCTTCAATTCGACTATTATATCAGCATTTCCTCCTTTCTTACTAATTTCATCTTTCACACAATTCATCTATCTCTTATTCGAACTTCTTTTCGGATATCCATCCACTATTATAATGAATAATAATATTTACCCTCCTTGATACCTTGACCTTATTATGGTCGATGCAATCATCTTTGAGGTCTTCAGTCACAATAAACCATGGCATGTCATGGTTAAGCACCATGTCATCGGCATAGCTCATGTTATTTACACAATTACCAGATGGTAACCCAAGTAACACAGGAAGCATTTTAACAAACGAATAGTAAACTTATGTACAACTTAAGGTTCGTATAAACTCTTATATAAGCTCACCGAACATCTTGACGCTTTATATAGGCATTTCAAAACCATTAAGATGCTTTACATTATATAACGTTTGGATAGTGGCATTACAAAATGCTTTTGTATAGCCTTTAGTTTTAGTGCAACAAACCACAAAGCAGCTGTACAGCTTTCAGCTGTGTTTAGTGCGTTTGGACCTACAATAGCATTTTTAAGTAATAAATAAATGCTTAATGCTGTTTAATAGCATAATCCTGAAACATTATAATGCCATGTCAATCCGCTATACAGCTTTCAGCTGTTTTTAGTGCCTTTTGTTGTGTAATAGCATTTTTAAGTGGTACATAAAAGCCTAGTACTGCTGAACAGCATAAACGTGAATCAATGTAATGCTTGCATTTTTAAAGATCAATTGAGTTCTGTTATACAGCTAACAGCTCTTTATCAAATACACGTGAGTTATTGTAATGCGTCAAGCAGTATTTACATTCATTTTACTGTACTCGTAAAACCATTTGTCGGCCAGATTGGGGAAAAGCACAATATTATATTTCAACAAAATATCAATCACAATAATATAGCCTTGTTAACTGAGTGATATTCAAAGAGGTACTCAAATGAAACAACCTATTTACTTTATTTCTTTTTTGTTGACTGCACCATCGTTTTAAAAAAGCACGCGCAGGAATAGTTATGTAGATAATGCGTTCACAACAAGCAACACTTTTTATCAACTCTTGGCGAACGGATTCAACTCGTAAAAACATTCTGAAATTGGTTTTATTGTTTTGCTCAAGGATCCCCAAAATTGCGTTTAAGTAATGGCAGTATTTCAGTCTACATAAATGCTACTGGTATACCGATGAACCCATATAGACCTACTGTATAGACAATAGCACAACAGTCGTTCATCAAAAGTCTTCTCTCTGGCCTCTGGCTTAATAATTACTCTGTGTGACTATTTATACTGCTGGCGGCATTAATTAGCCTTTTTAAAGGCTCACCGGGCTGCTATAGGCCGACACCATTTTGTAAATATTTTATAACCAAAAAATATTATTAATTGGACCTATTTATAAAAGCAATAGGCCTATATAATACTGATATAACTTAATTTAATACTATCCAATCAATACTATTATGTTAATTATGCGAAATTCGTTCTATACTAGGAATACACAATTGTTTTGGTTATTTCACACATATCTTTATATCACATTTTATATCAAAACCACAAAATATCGAAGGCACGTGAAAATTTTCAACGAAACTTATATACAAATTTACAGTAAACTACATTGCGCAGATATTTGAAGGCATGAAATAGCAAATGAGGCAAAAACTTATCCAGAAATATAAATGTTGTTTTGATGCAAACAAATATGGTGTCATTCACTCAGTTTTAATCGTCTTCGTCCATATTATATTGCGAGACAAGGTAGTAGTTATATTACAACGTTAATTGTATTATAAAATTTGTTCCGTGGTATTAGAGATGTTTTTCCAATGATATTTAAGCTCTAACTGTGAACACTTAAATAGCTAATACTTTTGTAATGCAATTAACATCTTCGTTATCAATAATATTGTTAGTATAATGCATCTGTAATGCGACTGGCAACTTCATTTACCGTAATAATGCTTCCTTAATGCGATTGGCAATTTCCTTGACCACAATAATTCTTCCTTAATGCGATTGGCAATTTCCTTGACCACAATAATGCTAATATAATGCGCATGTAATGCAATTAAACAACTATTGTGAACCTATTTAGGATCTATAGTTGTATAATTTGTGCCCAAATAAGCATTACAGTAGCTGTATAAACGTTTGTAATGTTACTATACAACTAATTCAAAATGCTAAAACGATACAAAAATGCTGTAAGTCGGCCGTTATACTACTTTGATGTGTTACTTGGGAAATCACTGATCAGTTGATCTACATAAATATTGAATAACCTTAGCGATGTCAGACCTCCACATTCCAGTTTGTATGGATCAGACATCGCATTAGACCATTATATACCAGACGGATAGTGTAGTAACTAATTCCACAGGGACACCTCCCTTCCTAAGCTTATCCCACAGGATATTATATGATGCTAGATCAAAAGCTTTAGAAAGGTCCAGGAAACATGCATTCACGAGGGTTTTCTACATTAAAATGTTTTCTTGCTGTCTTTTGCTGATATATCTCTCCGTGGCATTGGGGCCTTAAGATTATAATTGCAAGGCTTTTAACATAATATAGCAATTAGCGTAATATAGCAGGCGAGCGCAAAAAGTAAATTTGCTTAGTGCTGTGCCATTTCTTGGAACTGCTTTAATTATTTCTTTTTTAATTTGATAAAAAAATATCCTTAAGATAAACAATTTGGCAGAAAAAAATGCAAATTTCCAAAATTCCAAGTTAGCATTAGTTAATTTCTGGTGTCTAAACAATTTAAACAAAGAAATTTCATTGTCATATTGACAACCAAGTGACGCCTCAGGGGTAGTCAACATTTTTCTAGACAGTCTCATTATAATTTTAATAATAATTCATAACCTCAGTCAGGAGATACATGAAGCTACATGATGCTCAATATGGTTTTCGTCAGGGGCTGTCTACTGAGAGTGCTATATTTTACCTTAGAACATACGGTTAAATACTACACAGATAGGAAAACTCTCGTGAATGCATGTTTCCTGGACCTTGCTAAAGCTTTTGATCTAGTATCATATAATATCCTGTGGGATAAACTTAGGAAGGGAGGTGTCCCTGTGGAATTAGTTACTACACTCTCCGTCTGGTATAACAAACAGATAAATTATGTTAAATGGTCTAATGCAATGTCTGATCCATACAAACTGGAATGTGGAGGTCTGACATCGCCAAGGTTATTCAATATTTATGTAGATCAACTGATCAGAGTGCTCATTTTGGCTGTCATATATCTATATGACAGCCAAAATGAGCTCTCTGATCAGTGATTTATCATCTGGTAATTGTGTAAATAACATAAGCTATGCCGATGACATGGTGCTGCTGGTTCCTACGATTGGTAGTATTAGGAAACCATTATTCATATGTGAAGCTTATGCTGAGGATCATGGTTTAAAATATAACTCAAGCAAGAGTGAACTGTTGGTGTTTAGGGGTAGAAATAAAAGTCCGTCATATCCAGTAACCCTAAATGGCACTACACATACACTACAACAATACACTATGGCAAAAAGTTTTATTGTGACTGAAGACCTCAAAGATGATTGTGATATAGAAAGGGTGCGCAGAGCGTTGGCAGTGCGGGCAAATATGCTGGCTCGTAGGTTTGCTGGTAGCTCAGTCAATGTCAAGATCCCACTCTTTAAGGCATATTGCCCAAAAATTTATTCCAGCAGCCTATTGGCTAATTATACCCAAAAAGCATACAACACTCTGCTGTTGAGGCTTCCTCCTTACTGTAGTGCTTCAGGCATGTTTGCAGATGCGCATACGGTCGATTTTTTCGCCATAATGCGCAAACAAGTGGCCTCTATTTTAAACAGGGTGAGAGGGAGCACCAACGTCATTCTGAACGTGTTTGCTGTGAGGGCAGATGGGCCTACTTTAGGCAGGTTTATGAAGCTGCACGTCATGCGTTAGCTTCATAAACTGCCTGTCGTTCTTTTTCTGTTGTTTTAATGTTTAAAATTTGTACTAACTTAGCTATTTTTTGTGTATTTACTAACAATCTATGAACCCTGTTGTCTGAAAATAAATGCATTTTATTTTATTTTATAATGAAACTAAAATATTTTGATTTTTATTACCAAGTTGTTTATGTGTCTTTATTTCAATTGTTATCGAATAAATAGCTCTATAAAATAAATAGATCTAAATAGATATATTATATAAGCCAATTCTTATAGACGTGCTTGTAGGCATTCGTTAATTGTCATGACTTTCTCTGACAAAGCAGTTTGTTGTCTATTTTTAGGCAGTGATGGAATCCTCATACTTCTTGGTCGAAGGTAATCTAAACAGATATTCGAGTACCACAATATATTCTTAAGCCGATCTTAATCTTTGGATCGCGGTTAAATGATAACAACGAAAAGAATTGTTATTATAGGATGCGCGTCCCTCGCGAGAATCAACACTATTGGTCTGTATGGTATGTACTCTTATGTAAGCAGATTTCCACCTGGCAAAATAATTTTACGTTCTAGCATAACTTTATCATATTAAGATTTCTGCTTTTTTAAAATGTTTTAATTTTTTTTTCACAACTAAAATAGCATCTCGCACGTAGTAGTAATCACATAACGCTCATCCAATAAAAAAAATATTTACTAAGAGGACGGAGAAAGTGATGAAACAAATTTAAAAAATGTTAAAATGTTTCAAACTCCGAAATTTTAGACCAGTACAAACAGGATGCGCAGAAGGAAACGCAACCACTTCCGGCTGTCAGAGTTGGTGCATCTCAATCAGGCTTCTATGAGCAAGGAAATATAAAAAAATCAGCCTTGCTAAAGTTCTTTCTAGAAAACGTTGGTAGCTCTCGTACCATTACGAGAATCGAGCCACAGGCCTTTTACAAACGAGGGTGAAAGGGAATGGGCAAATACTCCACCGCGCGTGCCTACTGCGGATTGGTGGAAGCAGGCTAGTGGTCAACCTACTGTTAAGGGCTTATTACACCTTCCTATATTTAGGATCCTAACTAGGATGGTTCTAACAAGGAAGCAGGAAGCTACTTATTACACTACACTATCTTGCTTTCTAACTAGGACGCGGCAAAGAGTATAGCAACTATACTTAAAGCGGGACGGACGACTCGTAGGGATGTAACAAAGGTCGATTTAAAAAAAATATAACTATACTTACATCAATGTTCTTCCGATGTTTTAAGTTTTTTATTCTCTCAAACTGATCACACAAATTAAAATTTTAATGAATACAAATGAACTCCTTTATGTTAAAATAAAACAAAATTGAACTTTATATAAGTAAGTACCAAGTATTAATTTATAAATAATGTAGTACTTTCAATGTACGGATTATTTTTATATTATTGTTTCTTGATTACTAATGACCTATACATTCATCCCTCAAAATATACGCCAAGACTTTAGAAGCGTTATATAATTATTTCAAAACATCGATGTTTTGAAGAACAATGTTACATCCCTAAACGTCCTAAATCGGAGCGACGCGATTACACTTTCCTGTTTAAGGAATCAGAGCAGTTGGGACCTTCCTATCTCACTACTTAGGACACTAAACGTTCTTTCTGCGATTACACGTTCCTATTTCCTAGTTAGGATCCTAAAAATAGGAAGGTGTAATAAGTGCTTTAGAGTTTTTAAGCCTTGGGAGCCTCCAGTTAGCTTAACTATCACAGTTAAATGAGAGCCGTTTGAACGGCTTTACGTGTCATCCGAAGCATGGAAAACGCTCGATTTGAAATACCATTAGGTGACTAACTAATAGCTTTGCCCAATAAGCTAGGCGATATATTTCTTTTATTATTGAAGCTTGAAAATGTTGTGATTGCCCATTATTGTTATTTGTGTGCATTATCACTATTTTTATTATATTTAATTTTAACGTGTAATAATGTACCATACGTTTGCATTACGAACTGAAAAGTATACAGCCTGTAGCAGAAGATTCGTTGCCAAAAATATAGCAGAGTGTAGTCTCGTTGTATTTGAGTGGCAGTTTCCTTGTCGTTTATACTCGGTATACCTGAAACGAATAAAATCTTCAATCAGAGCCACCTGACTCCAAACATACCTTAGCTTGTATTTACTGTGGTAACTGAAATAATTTATAATTATTTACTGTTTAAAATACATACTACTGTATAAATAATTTCACTGACAGATAGTACCTACATAAATGTTTGACCCAGGTGGGGAATCAACCTCACGATCTTTGACGTCTGTCTGTCTGTCTATTTTCATAGTTTGAATGACTAAATACATAGGTATACACGAACTTATCTCACCCTGTGAAAGAGGCGCTGTTATCGCATTTGGTGGAGCAAACAACCAATGGCGAATGGTAGGCAGATAGACATTTCAAATGGAGTCGTTAGTTCCTCTTTTGGCAACTGGGCTAGATAAGTTTATTGCGATATATGTATGAATGCCAACCGAAAACAAAGACAAAGAACTAATATATAGTGATTTTTCTGACAGTAAATCAACTAGTGTATGATATATCTATGAATTCATCTATATGCAAACTGTTCACACTTCGCACAAAGTAATATTGTTAACGCTATCACTCTATTCATATTCTTACTCTATGAGCCCATCATATCTATTTTATGAACATAAATGCAAGTAACGAGTAAATCCATCAATTATTATCATCAATAGATATCTCAATTAGTTGAGTATACAACTCTTATACTGTACTGCGAGTATATTTCTAAAACTACAGTCCCAACATGTTCGTTACATCCAATCTCACTTTGTAACGAAGGAACCTCCAACATTCCTTTGCTAGGTTTAAGGAGAGCTCTCCAAACACTTGCAAGCTGTTTTGTTCGAGACCGAGGAACGTGCACGCTGGTAGCGTACACTTGAAAACTGTAGTGCTGGCAAATCTAACAACATGTGAAGACTGTGAAGAAGAACGTCATTCTGTCTAGATTGTATTTATTTGAATTGAAATGCTTTACATAGTTTCATTATAACATTTTGACATTTCTACACATGTTTTAATGGGACAAACTAATAGAGGGTGGAAGCCTATTTCAAGTATTCCCATTAATATGATTTTTTATCGTCATCAGAATATTCGTAGGCCTCGCAACCTTCCGAACCGGTATTAGAGTATTAGAGTCAGACTTTTCATAAGTGCCTGCGAAGGTCTATTTGAATAAATGATTTTGAATTTTGAATTTTGAATTTCTTCCAATAGGTTCTACATTTTCTACTCCATTCTACATCTACCCTCGCCGCCAGCCAGGTTTCGCACGAGGCTAAAATTATAATGATTAATAGAACAAGATGCTTAGTAAGTAATAGTATATGGATCAAGCTGAAAATAAAAATCTTACAACGGCTAATTACATTATGAATGATCACTGCGGATTCACTCACTTTCATGGTACGGATTAAAAGCTTATGTCATTCTCAGGGCCATCCTTACTAATTTATAAATTCGAATTTGAGTTGATTGTTACGCTTTCACGCTGAATCTCATGAAATTTGCCATGCAGATAGCTTATGGTATGGAGAAGGTCATAGGCCACTTTTTATCCCGGAAACGTGGTTGAAATCGCGGAGGACAGCTAGTATACTATATTCATGCAAACTCATTAACCGTTGCTCCATTCCTGTGTGAAAGAAAGAGATACCGACCAACACAATTTCGCTTTTATAATATTTGTAGATTTGTCTACGTCTTGTGGTTCGACCCGCATCAATTTACTTGACACTGGCTATCCCGAGAGAACCTGCTTTTCTCAGCTTAGGGAGTTAATAAATCAAATAAGTACTAGGCAGAATTTATATAATCACTAGCTGTCCCCCGCGGTTCCACCTGCGTTCCCGAGATAAAAAGTAGCCTATGTCCTTCTCCAGACCATAGGCTATCTGCATGTCAAATTTCATGATGTTCGGTTGCGTAGTTACAGCGTGAAAGCGTAACAATCAACTCAAATTCGCTTTTATAAATTACTAGCTATCCCCCGCGGTTTCACCCGCGTTTCCGGAATAAAAAGTAGCCTATGTCATTGCTATCTGTATGCCAAATTTCATGATGATTTATTGAGTAGTTGAGGCGTGAAGGCTTAACAAACAAACAAACTCACTTCCACATTTATAATAGTTAGATTTCATTTCGACAACATAACATATATTTTGCCTCATGATGTTTTTCTACAGCAAAAGCCCGACCGCCGATACTGCAACTGTAATTCATATAGAAAATGAATTACCTATTTAAAGTACAGTTTAGACAATTCACACAGAGTCGAGAAATAATCGCGAGCCGTACAATATAAGCAACCAGAAGGAAATATGGTCAGATGTAGTTCCGCTCGGTAAACTGTAAACAAACTAAATTATTGCGAGCCAATGGTGCCGATTCTGTTGTACACCGCACTAAACTAATTTTAGTCACATCTCATCTCTTTCTTACGAAGATGATTGAAAAAGGATAGAACATATTTTAAGTTGTCAAATTAATCTTTGCCGTCTTATTTTGCGTGTATTTAGGCGTGACAGCGATAGATGGCGACTAAATTTATATTGAAAACAAGCATTGGACTAATTTGACAGGACTAAATTTCTATACATCCTTTTCTTATGTTCTTTGTTAGAAAGAGACATAGTGACATTAAAATTAGTTTAGTTGTGAACAACAGAATCAGGGCCATTGCCGAGCGAATGTTAATGTTATACCTAGATTTAATAAAATAGATAGCGATATTGGTGCCGATTCTGTAGTAAATCGCACTAAACTAATTTTAGTCACATCTCTTTCTTACGAACATTATTGAAAAAGAATAGAACATATTTTAAGTTGTCAAATTAATCTTTGCCGTCTTATTTTGCGTGTATTTAGGCGTAACCGCGATAGATGGCGACTAAAGAACAATGGGTCAGGTTATATGGAACGCGTCCCCAGAATGTAGCACTATAAGCTATAGTGGAGATTATTGGCCACATCGAGGGCATCATTTCATTGTATGACACCAAGTCTGGATTCCATGGGAAAAAAAAGATATTCACGGTTAAAGCAAACAAAATACTGTGTAACTTTGTTACCGTCCCGCAGTATTATAAAAACTTTTCTGGTTTTAAATCATTAGATATGCTAATCCAGAGTGTAATCTATCTATGTGCTAAGTTTCACCCACATCTGATTAGCCATTTTGGCGTAATTTAAAAATAAATATCGACAAAATCTTAAGCATTTATTACTTACATTACTAGGGTCAAGATCAAATATTATTATTATTATTCTTTCTTTTTTATTGGCACAACAAACAAGTAAACTTACATAATATTACCTACCTACTATATGACATTTTATTACATTGCTGTTCTATAAGAGTAATCAGTCCCGTTGTCCACGTATTGAATTAACTAATGGGTAACGTACTTTAATGTTTATTAATTAAAAAGTTAGGCTGAATTATATTACATTATCCAGCTAATTTACTGGACTGATATCAATAAAAATTGGCACAGGCGGTAGCATGAGCCTAGAGCCATCTCTACACACGCAATACTTTTTTCTCAGGAACACAGGTGAAGCCACAAGGCACAGCTAGTACTTTAATATTATAAACATGCAAGTGGGTTTCTCTGTTTGTTATATTTTCACAGCTAAGATACTGGATGGATATCGATAAAAATTAACAGAAAGGTAGCATGGAACTTGGAGATGGAACTGCAATACTTTTTTCACAGGAACATGGATGAAACCACGATGCACAGCTAGTACTTTAATATGGTCAATGCGAAAGTAGATCTGTCTGTTTATAAAGTTTTCACAGCTATGTTACTGGACCGATATCGATAAAATATCAGCAGAAAGATAGCATGGACCCTGGAGATAGCCATACATTTATTTTTCACCTGAAAACGTGTTTGGGATCGCTGGTATTGAGTATTCTGTGCCGCAGGGCAAAGCTAATAATAACAAAAAACAATCATTACCAAAGGAACATTTTTGTAACTTCAAATGTATATCGTAGAATGTGTAGAATATCTTTTTTCTCCCATGGAATTCAGACTTGCTGTCATAGAATAAAATAATGTGCTCGACGAGACCTACAATTACCACTATAGCTCATCGTGCTACAGTCTGGGGACGTTTTTACCCATTATCCTTTATATTGAATTGGACTAATTTGACAGGACTAAATTTCTTACATCCTTTTCTTATGTTCTTTGTTAGAAAGAGACATAGTGACATTAAAATTAGTTTAGTTGTGAACAACAGAATCAGGGCCATTGTACGTTAAATGTGATCCCAGCTGCAAGGTAAAGGCCAGGATTCAATAACAGTAAGACATTCGCAGTGAGAAATAATTATACGCAGCGCCGACTGAAAGATATGGGGAGTTATAAAAGCCGGTGAAACGGTTTCAGTAATATTACGATATCGTGTAGTTTAAATGCGAGATCGCTTATTTATTTGTGGATGAAAATTGTTATTGAGGTTGTGCTGTTTTGGCGTCAAGAAGTAACAAACTCACTTTTACATTTATGTCATTAGTAAAATTTAGTATGGTATAGGATATTTTGTAGTACCATCCTCGCTGGCTACCACCCTCAAGTTGAAGCCCCTATTGCTGTTCCAATAGCTGCACTTGAGAGCCAGCTTTTTTCTAAGCTCTATGTGCCCCCATGGCCAGATTATCACATACCACGTGATTGTGGTCAAATAGACACCTATAAATAAAAAAAAGATCTATAGATTAAAGCTAAAATTGGAGTGTCTGTTTGTAATGTCAAATCTCTGAAATGGCTGAACCAGTTTTGACTGGACTTTCACTGGTAGATAGCTGATGTTATAAAAAGTAACTTAGACTACTTTTATTACAGAAAAATAATTAGTGTTCTGCGCAAAAACAACTATAACTTTACGCGGGTGAAACTGCGAGCATCAAGGTAGCTATTAAAATATATATTTAGTAATTTTAATGGTAGTTATTTTCGTTAAGTAATACGTGTCATATTGTACTTGCGTCGTATGTTAATTTAGAACATGAATAATGTATCTAGAACACGTATGGCTCAGGTAAAGGACTGTGTACAATAGAAACCTAAGCCACGCGTTTTTAAATGAGCACGAAGCCTGTAGACCTTTGCTACAGCCGTAGAGCTTTGCTACGACTGTAGTGCAGTGTCAACGAGGGAACGTGGCTATTATTAGACTACATGGAGTTTCGATTTTCGTTCGTTTATACTACTTAGTCGGTAAACAAGCGTACAGCTCACCTGATGGTAAGCATTTACCGTAGCCATATGGACGCTTGCAACACACGGGGCATCAATCACGCGTTACCGACACTTCCCCCCTCTCCGATGAGCACTAGCGACCTTATGCTTACCATGCGCTGCTACAACATAATAGTTATTTGGCTGCGGTATTCTGTAAGGTGGAGGTACTTCCCCAGTCGAGCTGCTCTTTGAGCGAATAAACTCTACATTCTACCACTCTAAAATAAATCAATAAATTTAAGTTACTTCTATACTATTTTTGACTTGTTTGTAAATCCATATGTATGTGTTGTGTATATCTGTAATTGTACTGCACACAGTCTGTGTGTGAAAGTAGATACATTATTACGTCAAAATTAGGTCATACTCAGATGAGTATGACGTTTCAAGAAGTTCAAAATTTCATGATGATTGCTTTCTTATGCTACTTTTTCTAATCAATCATACAATATTTGCATCCACCATATACTACGGTAGAGTTCTCAAATCGCGTAGTGTTGTTGCCCTGAATATTGCTTATGCAATAACAAGGTAAAATGTGTGAGCACACCGGGTGCGCATTAGCGAGAGTGCTCTGCCGTACAACAAAAATAAAAAAATAAAAAGTTTCACGATAAAGCACTTTCCTGTAATTTCTCACACAAGCGACACGCGACGTTTATATACCTGCTGAAATAGACTTCAGGGAAAAATTATTTTAAAGTTTAAACATGAATAATTTTGTGCTGGAGTATACACAGCGTTTTAAAACTCAGTTTGTCACACAGTCATAGTGTTTAGCTTAGTTAAAAATAGTATATACTTACATATTTTTTTATATATCTTTATGCTTAGCTGTTACTCCGATACCGTGGATCTAAGTCATTTATTCATACATACTAGAAACGCAATGGAAAGTTCAATCATGGACGTATAAAACGTATAAAATTCTGGGAGCCAACCACAAACTCTTTAAACAATATTATTATAACCTTACTTGTCTTTTGTAGTAGTAGTAGTAGTTTATTCATCCATAAAAGGATAGGCAAGGGTTTTTTTTCAACCATACAGCCATTTCATACGTGTAATTTTATATAATATCATTTTCATATTCATAAAGTCTGCACATTAACTTTCACATAGTCACCGTCCAAAGTCATGTTTTAGTACAATGGTGGTCATTGTACTAAAGCTTTTCACGGACTCTTTGAGACAACTTGAAAAGTCACGATACACATAATTCATTTCATTTCACTTCACTGGTGCACATGAACGAACTTTATTGGATAAAATACCACCGATAATATGCAATAAAACTCAAAATACACGAATTTATGGAATTTAAAATGAAAACACAACGTCACTCTACAAGTTCCCGCCAAAAAGTCCCTTATCTTTTGTCTTTTTATGACGTCGGATGTCAAAGAAGGACGTAATATACTAGGAGGTGACGACAAAAATGGTAACGATAAGGTAAATGGGTGAACTCTGGTTCATCGGATAGAGGATACCTCTCTGATGCCATATAAGTCGGTCTGCCTGCACCAAGTGGTTGCGTTGTCTAGATATGGCGCCTGAAAAACTGTTTATCGTGACCAAAAAAAAAACGATAAGGTAAATGGCTGAACTCGACGTAGAAAGTAAGTACTAGTTGTACTGATGTCAATTAAAAAAAAACTGACCAAATATTCGGTTGCGTTATCTAGATATGGCGGCTGAAAAACTGTTTATCGTGACCGAAAAAAAATGATAAGGTAAATGGCTGAGCTCGATGAATCATGGAAGTATTAGTGAATACTAGCTTAGTAATAAAAAAACTGACAAAAATTTTGGTTGCGTTTCGTAGTTATAAGCAATCTACGTAACAGTTATCAGTATGGATAATTTGAGTGTTTTACGGTTTTCTCGGAATTTGCATTGTCAAAAATATGAAAATGATATCGGTGAGGGAGGGGGGCGCCCTCCTTTATACCTCCCGCCGTCCCGCCAGCAGTGAGCGGTTATATTCATCTTCTTTTATAGTTTGAGTATTATATGAAATAAATGCTTAGTTGTCTGGTAGGCATGAACCTATAGTGATGTTGTTGGCGGCAACACGCCAACAATTATTTTCCATCTACCGTACGCAAAAAATAACTGCTGTTTGGAATTTTGAAATCAATATATTAGTTATTTAAGACATTAAAGTTAGTTGCAAAAATTTTATTCGGACTTTCCCATAATATTTATGAATTTAGATTTTTATTGTAACGTGTCGATAGTTTTACAATTATTATAGAATCAACAATTTACTTTAATTTATTGACTGGCGAAAGACTACTGGGAGTTTATCAACAGGCATTGCTCCATATGTTCCATACATATCTTGCGCGTAATATGCTGATCCAATTCTACTTTTGAAGGTGGCATTGAAGAAGCATCAAAATTCATAAAATTCATTCATTCTTGTAAAATTTCTCATTTTTTTATTAGGTTTGTTTATTTTTTTAAAGCATCTTATGGCGATCTTCGTTGACTGAATTGACATAGTTTAATTGTATAGCCATACATGTCGCAAATAATCGGATTGCCAAGGCCCGAGCAACTTTCGTGCATTTGCGCCCCTTATGGCAGTCTCGGAAGCTGACCCTGAGTTAAGCTCAAGATATTCGGGTCCAATGTGAAGTCTGTACTTCTTCTGTACGGGTGTGAATCATGGAAAGTAACCAAGGCCATCTGGCACCAGCTCCAGGTTTTTGTCAACCGATGCCTTCGCCAAATTCTCGTTATCCACTGGCCCGAGAAAATCTAGAACGTAGAGCTCCGAGAACGCAGCCACAAAACACCGATCGACCAACAGATCAAGCGTCGCAAATGGAACTGGATTGGCCACACTCTCCGAAGGGACCCCGACCATATACCCAAACAGGCAATGGACTCTTTGTTAGCAAGAATATTATATAATATAAATATTAAGGTGTGCTCGGTATATTAGGCACTGTAAGTAGAATTTCTTCAACTGTGTAACTGGTAATCAATTATGTGTATCTGGTACTGCGTTTTTCTTAGTAAACTTATGAAATAAAGTGGACGTACTTTTAACTGCTGTAAACTTTTTATAACAAATATAACTACAATGTCTGTCTGTCTACTTAATTGTTATATTTTCTATATACCTAAATGATATTTAGTATAAACTTGTCAATAGTCACAGTGATAACAAATTGCGTGTTTAGTAGTTTCCCTTCAGTTTATTTTTTATTTCTAAGGCAGACTTAAGTAAGTCATGCTCACTTTAAGGCCTTTGCTTGCGGCGGCGTCGTGTGACGGGTCGCTCACTTCCCTCCAATATGGCGAAGAGGGCGATGGCTGCCACACGCGTCATACTTGTGAATAGGTGCTGCTTGTGGGGGCTGGTCTGCTTAAGTTTGCCATTTATTTATTTACTTATTAAATATAGATTCAGTCTACTTTGTAGTTTTGCCGCCGCGCCGGGGCACGCGATTGTTGTCAGTGCGATTAGAATGTAAAATTATGTAATGAATCTAAGCTTGTTTTGAAAAGAGTAATTGCTGAGTTTATTGCCGGCTCTTCTCAGCAAATGCAACCTTCCGAACCGGTATTAGAGTATTAGAGTCAGACTTTTCATAAGTGCCTGCGAAGGTCTATTTGAATAAATGATTTTGAATTTTGATTTTTGAATGACAATCTATATTATTTGGTAATTATATGTTTGCGTACTTCAGATACGATTACCTCGAATTTGTAACACTTTTTTAATGCGCTCGTGGTGTAGCATGATTAGCCGTTTTTAATCGATCGGCTACCACCGTCGTGGTTAGTACCTAGATGGGCCTAGTGGTATTTCGAATCGAGCGTTTATGTGCTTCGGAAGGCACGTCAAGCCATTGGTCCCGGTTATAACATAATTATGATAGTCGTTAAGCTAGTAGGATGCCTCCTAGGCGGCTTGAAAAATTCCAACAGTAGTTTGACCACTAGCCTACCTCCACCAATTCGCAGTAGGCATGCGTAGTGGAGTATTGTCCAGTCCCTTTCACCCTCATTTGTGAAAGGAGGGTCAGCAGTGGGATAGGCTGACGATGATGATGATTTTTTTAAAGAGTTCTCATTAAACAACACAACTTTTTCATTTTTACACTATATTCACTAATCTGGTACATTAATTCTGACATATATCACATATAATAAAACACTTTTGTCAACTCGTGAACAGCGCGAGTAAGCGTTGCCTGAACTTGCTTGTAAGCTCGTGCAGGTAACTAGTGCAAAATATCTTTCACAACAATGTTATAATCTTATACTATGTCTGTTGACTCGTGAATACCGCTCAGTGCAGGCGGAGTAGCGGGGGGTATAAAGGGAGGGGGTGGCACTAATAACATTTTCATATTTTTGACCATGTAAATTCCGCGAAACCGTAAAACACTAAAATTATCCATATTGATAATTATTACGTAGATCGCTTATAACTACGAAACGCAACCAAAATTTTTGTCCGTTTTTTTATTACTAAGCTGGTATGCACTAATACTTCCATGATTCATCGAGCTCAGCCATTTACCTTATCATTTTTTTTCGGTCACGATAAACAGTTTTCCAGCCGCCATATCTAGATAACGCAACCGAATATTTGGTCAGTTTTTTTTAAATTGACATCAGTACAACTAGTACTTACTTTCTACGTCGAGCTCAGCCATTTACCTTATCATTTTTTTTCGGTCACGATAAACCGTTTTTCAGGCGCCATATCTAGATAACGCAACCAATTGGCGCAGGCAGACCGACTTATTTGGCATCAGAGAGGTATCCTCTATCCGAAAAACCCGATTTCATCCATTTACCTTATCGTTACCATTTCTGTCGTGCCCTCCTAGTCTATAACGCAAGTAAGGTTATAATAATATTATTTAAAGAGGTGGCGGTTGGCTCACAGGATGGAGCATCGCCTTTAGTGCCTGTCCAGAAGGGGCGATTTCGCCGTGATTCTCTTGTGCGAATGCATTACGCGTGTATTTTTAGATTTTGCTGGGTATCGCGGCGAATTCGTTCTTTCTGGACAGGGTCTAAAACTCAAACGATTCACCAATATGATAATGGTTTTCATGTCTTTTTTGCAGACTCTACCTACTGTCAAATATATTAATACCTTGGCTCTCGGTTAAAAATATAACAATGAGATCAATTGTTATAATAGGACCCGTGTCCCTCGCGAGAACCAACGGGTTAAAATAATCCATAGGCCACAAAACATATGAGTTTTTAGGTAGAGCATTTGGCACAACTGTATCGAACAGTTGGCCGTGAGATGTGGCAACCACCCAAAACAGACAATTGCATAACCTGTGGTTAATAAATTGCTTCAGGCATGCGATGGGCATGCGATTGTGGAGGCAGCGGTACGCCAAGAGATAGGGTCGTAGGATATCCAGTTATCATTTAGATAGTCGAAGAGGTAACTATATTTACCTATTTATATTACATATTTATTATTATCATACTATATTTTTACTATTTGTTCGGTCGTGTAACTTTTTTTAAATGTTTGTGTATCACTACAATTTCACTATGGTATGTAAATACATAGATAGCGTGAAACACTATAAGTTGTACGTAGTATTTATATACTCTGAGCTATAAGTTTAGTAAATAACTATACTAGGAGAAGAAAACCATCTATCTAATTTTAATTTCCTTCTTTCACAAGTCTATCTCATGAATTCCAAATATAATCTTATTGTATCCACATCATATTCTAGGCTAATGAATAAAATACAATGCAAAGTTAAATCAATGTTTTCCGTTCGTTGGTTAGCATTTACTCCAGACCCTAGAACGTACAGGTACTACTGAAGCATCCACTGGTTAAGAAGTCAGCTATTTCTCTTTTTTTATTTTTTAACCATCTGAAAATATGTAAAGTACAAATCTTTAGACAACAATTAACTCACAAAATGAATTAAAGAACTTCGTTTGTTACTTAGTAACTATGTATTATCATACTTATAGGTGGCAGGTAAATAACTATTAGATATATTGCCTAGTAGCTAGTTGAAAAGGGAGGCTCGCACGCTGTAACGGGGAAAGGCCCATGATGAATACGTACATTACGTGATTGACAAGGATTGAAATTCTCAATAGAAAAAAAGCTTTTATTGATAGTAGTGAGTAAAAGGTAAAATACTTTCCGATATTTATGTTACACTAGTTTCACCCTACGGTATCCCTCAATCAAAAGGGACTTACTTTAAAAAAATCATATCAGTATAGGCTACGGAATCGTACAATTAACCCAAAGAAACCCAATGACGTTCATTTTTTTTTAATCTTTTCCATTTATTCTAACAGACAAAGCACTCTGATGGGTTAAGTCAAGGCCACACTAAACATTTACGGCCTTACTCATAAACGCTATTTAACTAAATCTACTGAATAAATGGTCAAATAAATAACGTTACCTTGCTGTCATTGTCAAACAATTTCACGTTATTTAGGTGACCACTTAATCAGCTTATTAGTTAAATAACGTTTTATGAGTAAGGGGTTAGATGCAGTGATTGGTCGGTGCTATTATAACGATGCGGCAAAAATCGGTATTACTTACTACCCTTAAGAGAATTGTCTTCGATGTGCTACGGTAACTGATAACCGATGCGTTTTTGCTACTTTAGATGTTATTGGAAAATAATAGAGAATATTTATAAAAGTAGGCATGACCAAATTCTGATGGCGACATCATTGTATAGAATGATATGACATATAATAATTGTAATAATATGATGTATTTTGTTAGTAATAAGTATAATTGGTGTATGCCATTCTTATTCTCTTCTTCTCTGTCGTTTCGCTCTTGGCAGAGCGGTCGTGGTCACGTTGAGGCGTCCACATCGGTGATAGAGGCGGACACTGCTCTCCGCACGATCTCCCGCCATCTCTCTCTGTTGGCAGACTGTCTGGTGCAGTCAGATTTCCCACTGCAGATTTTACTTAGTCAGACCAGCGCATAGGTGACCTGCCGCGTGATCTGGTTCCCTCCACTTTTCCTTGTATGATCAGCCGTTCAATGGAGTCGTTATCCCGCCTAGAAACATGCCCAAATGCCATTCTTATTACAATAAATAAATTGTAATTAAATTGAATAATTCACGTTGAATGACAGGACTTTTCTATGATCATTTTCTGATGTTCTTTGTTAGAAAGAGATTTTTTTATACCACAATGGTAGCAAACAAGCATGCGGCCCACCTGATGGTAAGCAGTTAACGCCTATGGGCGCTTGCAACACCAGGGGTATAGCGCGTTGCCAACCCTGAAATTATAGTGAAACTGACTTAGTTTAGTTGTAAACCACACCACTAAGCAATTTGATTGTCCAGTGAAGCCTCTAATTATTGATATAGTGCTATATCGCTAGTCTATGATTGAATCACATATTGTGCTAGAACATGTCACGTCTCTCAGAACCTGTGACAGTAGCCCATGAATTATTCATACTTCGCTTCGCATCAAATTTCCAATACATGAAACCGATGGATTGAAATTGAAACGTGATACTTGTTCTTTTTTTTACAATGCATCGTTAGAAACAGTGAGTTACTTTCTTTTAATGATCAGTATAGAAAAAAACCCAAGGTTTATCCCATGTCTCTCAATACCATAGGTTATTTGCGTGCAAAATTTCATCGCATCAGAACAGTGATTTAGACAGGGCAAGAGACAGAGTTACTTTATAATATAGAATACTAGCTGTCCCCTGCGGTTTCACCCGCGTTCCCAGGATAAAAAGTAGCCTATGTCCTTCTCCATACCATAGGCTATCTGCATGTCAAATTTCATGATGATCCGTTGAGTAGTTGAGGCGCTAAGGCGTAACAAACAAACAAACTCACTTTCGCATTTATTATAGTTAGGATAGGAAGGATTAGTATGGATTTTTGTATGCAGCCAATCATTGACGTCAAAATTTATAGCTGAGGACCAATAAGTCTCTAAATAAACCTCAAATAAGCTATTTCTCTGTTAGGTCAAAAACTGTTCAGGGGCTTAAATCTGCTATTTCAATTGTGTTCCAATGAACTTTCAGTGGTGTCATAATTGTGTCATAATGGCGTCATAATGACGTCATTATGACGCTATAATTACGCTATTGTGTTAGTAAAGTACCAAGACTGTAAAATGTCACAATTTTGACAGACTGGGGCCCCTGGTTTCAAATTAACAGCCAAATATCACTTATCTAGCCATTGCAAAATCAGCCCTACAACTATATTGTAATGTTTGAAAATTTGAAAAAATACATCGTAGGTATTATCTCCTTGCTTAAATTCAACAATATTAGATCATTAAACAACACTACACAATTTCACGATGTGGGAAGCAATGAATAATGTATTTAGGATTTGAGGTGGATGTCGTTATGCCGTGACACGCCACGCGGCTTGTTAAGATCGAGAATACCGCCGCCCGCCCCGCTGTGTCGCTAAAATTACGTTCAAGTACAATCATGTACATTCTTGGGTCTGTCGTACATACATGAACGTTTTATCACGTCACGTGAAAATATTTTTTTAATTTTGCAAAGCCTTGTACTTTTATACCTTCAAGAAATAATTCTTCGAACGTGACAGTTTTTTATTATATTATTATCAATCAGTACAGAGTACAACATATTTACTTCAATGTCCTACGTAGGTACATTTCCAAAGTAACGTAAAGTGATGAGCCAAACAAATAAAATGTAGAAATAATCCTCATTCCAAAAAAAGGTAGAAAAACCCCATTTCGTATACAGAAAGGAGATTTTATACCATTATGAAAATGAAAATGTTTCATAACTTGTATTTAATCATTATTCTACCAACTCTGGACCACGAAATACAACAATTTTCCTCTTTCATTATATTTTTAGTAGCATGCATTGGACAGGTGTCTTGTACGGAACATTGAGTTCCCACAATATTGTTTTTGAAAGGTACAGCGCAATAATATGTGAAAATATTGAGTACAGTTTTAATCAATTTATAATATAAAGCATTTATGTTGAGCTGGTTCGCCCGATTTTGCCTTCGTTCCCAAGGTATCTTATATTTTCCCGGGATAAAGATATATATTACTCCAAGCTATAATCTACCCACGTGCCAAATTTCATCATGATTGGTTGTTCCGTTGAAGCTTCAAGAGGCAGCAAAAACTCCCGTCCGCATTATTTATAAAGTAGGATACAATTATATATTCCTGAGTGTGACTGTACTTCCTCCTACAAACAGTTCTCTATTTGAATACATACTTCATGATATAAACGAAGCCCCGAATTGAATGGCACATTCGAATGTCGAATAGTTCGATATTCGCCTCTTGACAGTTTGAAACTCACTAAAATGGAAGTTAAATTCGAATAAATAATTTCAATGAACTGAGCTAAGGTACTGAATATTGATGGTATTGGTACTTTTGATTGAAAACTGTAAATATCGAATAAAAATACTAGAATAATATCAATAGAACATGACTCAATTTATTTACGAGCCACACGAATATGATCTTAGGAGACTATCCCTTACTTTTTTAGTTATTGTTATCGGCATTTACAGATTAAAAAAAAAAATAAAGTCAGCGAGGAATCGGCCTCACAAGGATCAAAAGGCTCTATCGGGCCAAGTGAGTTTAGGGTAACAGACCGTCAAAATCGAAAAAATATTTTCCCATACATTTTGTTAGGAAAATCAATATGAAAAAAAGTATGTCGGTATAACATTCAGTACGTAAATTTTGCAGCTGACTGTAATATTAATTCATATTACCTACATAGTTTACATAACAACACATGAAATATTACATTCAAAGTTGAAACTCGTGCTCAGAATATTCCACGCTAGAATTTATCAAATACAGTTTTCATTCAAGCGTAAACCATGTTACTGTAAAATCGGATTTCTAGACAATATGCATCTGCCACGTTGTTCTGTATCTCTAAACAATACGATCGCTTCAAACGTTGTATGTTCATTGCTGAGTTTCTAGGCAAGCTTTTCAGAACTATTGGAGCTAGCAAATCAAGTTAAAATGAATCAATCGTAAGATAGTTTATATGTGCAGAGAGGAGCCTCAGATGTAAATTTTGTATTGCTTTAAATTTTTCACTCATGTTATACCAGATGGAAAAGCAAAATCCTTTCTTTACAAAAAAAACAGGTTTAAATTATTTGAATAACTTCTTGCAGTTTCTGTATTTTTATGTAACTTAACAGCCAAAGAGCAAGTGAGAATAGATTGTGAATATCTAACTATTTATTTAAATAATTACCGTGGACGTTTATCACAATAACAACATTATGATACATGTGTGCAAAGTTGGTTATTAACACTCCAGGTGGTATTAAGCGATAAGGGAGCCGAGTGTTTAATCAAAGCACACGCGTGTCATACGACGTTTTTCAACACACTTGCGAGGAAAAAAACATACTTGTATTTTGCAATAAATGTCACTTTACGAGCGTGTTGAAAAAAATATTATAGGAGGAAACACATATTCCATAATTTTATGGATACATTCGAACTATTTTTTAATATTATAAATGCGAAAGTGAGTTTGTTTGTTTGTTTGTTTGTTACGCCTTCACGCATCAACTACTCAATGGATCATCATGAAATTTGGCATGCAGATAGCCTATGGTATGGAGAAGTACATAACTTATCCCGGGAACGCGGATGAAACCGCGGGGGACAGCCAGTAAAGAATAACCCATTGTCACAATCAGCGACGCCTAGCGATAAGATGGTCTACGTATGTAAAAAATAAATATAAGTACGTATTTTCGAAGAGCATAACAAATATGGAAGCCGTATATATAAACATCACTCAAAGCTTACGTTTCTACAGTAGCGTTTGATAAATCAAGATTCAAACAAACAAGGTGGAGACAAATAGACTAACGAACTGAATATCAGTCAACAGTCGTGTCACGCTCCGTTTAAAAGACAACCATCTGTACAATCTACACTCATATCATCTTTGGTGCTATCTAGTTTGTTTCAACATAATTTATTATTTAACGCTTTGCTTAATTTATTTGTTGCACAGAATAATAAGAATCTTAACCTGCGTTTGCGAGGAATGCAACAATTTTAAATGTAATAAGTTCTTTATTAAAAATGTTATTTTTAATACAAGCTTTTTTTGAGTGACTGTACTTGCGATCAAGACGAATCAATCGAGCCCAAACTTGATGGGGTTTTGGTTTTATAATGGAGTTTCTATGGCCACCTTCCAGTTCCATCATCAGATCAGCTCCACGTCATCATAATATTGCATTGTCACGCGATTTGCATATTCGTGCAAAATTTCAGCTCAATCGGAAACGGGAAAGTGGGCCAAATTTAACTTGCAAAATTCCATTACAGACAAAGGGACAGGAGAAACTAAATAATAGCTAATATTAGCTAATAGTTTATAGCTTGTAAAAACGCACTCCGTCCACATGACAGAAGTAAAACTATAGCTTGTGGTATTCAAACTTTACAGTTTCCTGGCCATTTACACGGTTAGCTAGCAACTACGTTACAATACGTTAAAAAAATATGGTACCGATTGTTTTGATGCTTCATCGTCAGGGTACATAGCACGATGGTAGAGTACTTGGCAATGCTCGCCTGGCTGGTTACTAGTACCACCTTCAAGTTAAAGGCAGTCACTAATCATCTGACATTGTATACAGAAATACACTCAGCTGAAAAGCTGAGATAATTTTATGTTTGGTTGCTTACCATCACATGTATGATAAAATGCAAACCTTTCAAAAGATCTAAAAATACAAGATATTTTTACTGCACGGCAGGGGGCCGATTCTCGCGTCATAGACATCAATATCGTATTTTCCGTAAAACATGGCGGATATCTATAAGTGCGTCTACGCTATGCGAACCGAGCACAAACCAAGAACACATGGAGCGCGAATTCGCTTAGCGTAGACGGACTTGCGAGCCTCGAACTATCATTTTTTTTACGAACACAGGGATTCTCATCGCGCTCATGTTGTAGGCTCGTTGTACGTCCATACTTGACATCGCGAACGACGAACGAAGACCGGCTTGGCTCGTGCTGTTTGCGTAGTGTAGACCCACCATAAGAAGTTCAATACATTGTAACAAATATCTGCCAGAGTTTTGCAATGGATGTTAAATGCACGAGAATTCGGAGTGGTGTACCGCGCCAAAATTGGTACCTTAATCAAAAAATCCTTTTTCTATGAAAACTTATTGTTTCTTTATTTTATTGACTTTCTATAATATAATTCTACAAAAGAATCAATTTAAAAAAGTTAAAGTTATTTGATAAAAGAATATAATAAATGATTTTCACTTCATCTGGGTAACGTTACATGAAAAAAAACTCATTTTTTAACAACCTCGTAAATGAAAGGGGAGAGTTTGGCGAAAAGGGCAAACGGTAGAAAGTTCAAACGTTTTTTTATCATGCCGCAATTAATACAAAACGGTGGCTAGCTAAATAATACCATGATATTTTATCTATGCGCGGTGAATAAAACTCCCGGGCCAATTTCAAACCTATAGGAAATGAAACGAGGAAAATTTAAGACAAGCATTTTCTTTAAGGTAGGTCAAAATTCAAAATTCAAAATCATTTATTCAAATAGACCTTCGCAGGCACTTATGAAAAGTCTGACTCTAATACTCTAATACCGGTTCGGAAGGTTGCATTTGCTGAGAAGAGCCGGCAATAAACTCAGCAATTACTCTTTTCAAAACAAGCTTAGATTCATTACATAATTTTACATTCTAATCGCACTGACAACAATTGCGTGCCCCGGCGCGGCGGCAAAACTACAAAGTAGACTGAATCTATATTTTATAAGTAAATAAATAAATGGCAAACTTAAGCAGACCAGCCCCCACAAGCAGCACCTGTTCACAAGTATGACGCGTGTGGCAGCCATCGCCCTCTTCGCCATATTGGAGGGAAGTGAGCGACCCGTCACACGACGCCGCCGCAAGCAAAGGCCTTAAAGTGAGCATGACTTACTTAAGTCTGCCTTAGAAATAAAAAATAAACTGAAGGGAAACTACTAAACACGGTAATATTTAAGATCACTAACCATCGTGATACACCCACTAACAACCTAATAATATGGGCTGATCAGAATGATATGTCTTAACTTCTTATTTTTTATGCATTCTTCTGATTTCAAACTGTTTTTAAAATTGGCAGTATATCATCTTATTCCCTCTTATTTCATTGTCGATGGATAAAATTTTATTACAATTATTAATTTAAATTTTTTTTTTTTTAATCTTACAAAACTTTTATTTAGTTTCACCTGTCTCGGTGTATGTCTATATCAAATCATGCAAGTTTTTGACCCACTTCCCGGTTTCCAATTGACCTGAAATTTTGAATGCATATGTAAATAGGATGACAATGGAATATTATTGTGATATGGAGCTGATCTGATGATGATGTCGGAAAGTGGCCATGGGAACTCTGTACTAAAACGACGCAACCCCATCGAGCTTTTTTTCATTCGTCTTGTCAAGGACTCTGTGTCATGATTAAGTTGGTCTACTATATAATATTATCTATTCGTCCATGATAATATACAGGTCGTTGTTTTGTTCAGCGACAAGCGACTCAGGGTCGATAATACAAATGATACTGGTGCTAAAAAAAATATTAAAAAAATACTTTATTTTTTTTAAATAATAAAAATAAAAAAATAAAAATTTTGAAAATCATGTAATAAGCTAAAGTGTAGACATAATACTCAACGGGAGTACGAGGCAGTTAAGGGGTGGGGCGATGGCGGCTTGTGCCTAGCTCTAGTCTGTGCACTTGCCTAGTAACCATACTTTGCGGTAATTTTATTTCAAATTTAATAAGGTATTTCTCATCATATTTACAGTATTTAATGGAATTAAGTCCATTTTTGGGGAATATATATTTTGTACTACCGCTCCTGGGTCGCTTGTTGCCGACCAAAACAACAGCCTGTATAAAAGCTTATTTTAAACAATATTTTTATTTTTGTTCTTGTGTAACATGAAAATCATGCTGATTCTATCTATGTTACTGGCAGTCTTCATAAGACCGCACCGCACCGAACTTTTTAGAACTTATACATTTCTAAGCGTAACGCACACGATGCGGAAAAAGTCCGGCGCAAAACCTTTTGTTTTCACACAGACTTTTTGTGTGCTGCAGACTCCTTCGCACAAAAAGTCCATCGTCTGCGCTGCACCTAAACCTCTTTCGTGTACCAATCGACTATAGGTCATCGCTCACTATATCAGCACCGCTCCATCGCAGCAACGCCTCGGCATTTACCTTGCCATACAAGTGAGGCCTTTAAATCGTACTCGTTAAAGTAAATTTTACAATGACTAGATAAAATAGTGGACGCCTCGCGGCATGCGCGCTTGCAGCTACAAGCCACTAGTCCTGCTGACCACTCGCTTCCAGCGAGCGGTCCGCTCCCTTGCTGCGTGACGCCAGAAAGTTGTATCTTGCCATAGCCGCGCCACGGCGCCACCAATTTCACCGGCGCCGCGCCGCCCGCCCGCGAGCTGCCACCTCGCAGGCGGCGCGCTGGCAGCTAGTGGTTGGATTGAGTTGAGGCGGTGCCGGGTCACTGCTGTGATGGAGCGGTGCTGACAAAGTGAGCGATGAGCTTTACTCATTCCGAATAGAGTAGAGTATTTTCAAAATAGAAGCCTTGGTTTTCAACTCAGACAATATAAACATTTTAAGCGAATGAAATTACTTGGTAATTTACTCCAATAGTATCTATCCTGAGTGTTGGAAGGGGATTTTACAAACCATTATAGGTATGTAAGGAAGACGCAATCGGCTGTAAAAGGCTACGTCCATTTCTACGTGCATTCTATTCACAGAGTAGCCAATAGTATGAGTGGTAATAAGCAGGATATTTACCTCAGGGCCAGTAGACAAGATGGTTATCGACAATAGTCATCGTTAGTAAACGATGGAATTTTGTATGGGATTGACATATCAAATCGAAATATCACGTGATTTAAAACAATCCTTATGTCAATCCCATACAAAGGTTGATCGTTTACTAACGATCAGTGCTGCAAACCCCAACATGCAAAAAAGAAGTATATTTATGCCAAAAATCCAGGAGACAGGGTCAAAAAGAAGGAGAAATAAAAAAAATACCCTTTTTGCTATATGTAAATTAATAGGATTTTTTTATATTATACCTTAGTTTTAATTTTAACAAGCAAATCCTTTTTATTAGGATTTATTTTTACCAGTGTATCGAAGCTCTGTCAGTAATAAAATCGTCGGTTTCGATAAGACATACAAATGTTTCAGTAAAAGGTGGTAATCGTACTAAAACTTTTCACGGATTTTTTAAGCAACTTGAAAAATCACGATAAGTACGCGTAATTCATTTCACTTCAACTTCACATGCATTGATCTTTATTGGGTAAAACACCACCGATAAGTATGCAATATAACTCAAAATACATGAACTTTTGAAAATAAAACAAAAACGCAACGTCACTTTGCAAGGTTCACAGTTTTACACACAGATGTAGATTATACAGGGCATTGACTGATTTATTTTATGTCAATATCAGGTGTTATTTTTATAAAAATATAAAATGTCGTACACTTTACTCACATCATGAAAATCCAGGAGATTTTCATTGAATTAAAAAATCAATAAGGAGACATGTCCAAAAATCATGGAATCTCCTGGAAAAGAAGGAGAGTTTGCAGCACTGCTAACGATGACGATAGCCGACAACCATCTTGTCTAGGGGGCAGGTGCATTATTTTTTATTTACTGAATTACGACGTTATTGGTGCCCAAAAAATAGGTGTAGGTTTGTTATTATATTTAAAAATAATGAAAATTCCTCTAATCAATTGAACACTCTTTTTTCCTTTATTATGCATTTCTATTAAATTTTAATAACAAATTTCAAAATAGGAAAATGTTTGCGATGTCAAAAACATATTCGAATAAACTTTTCAATTTGGGTGGTGTCGGACACGGTTCGTTCCGCGTTCCGGAGATAGCTGAGCATCCCGGTCGCCACATCTGTCGATATCGCAAGATATTACCTCACAGTGTATATCTATTTGAATTTCCCATCGTCAATAACTTTGGCGTACCGTAATGAAACGTCCGTTCCGTATCGGATAATTAAAATCTAAATCGTATAGATTTGGTTCTGCTTTCTGATTTAGCAAGAGGCTTTTACTGACCAAGTAAGGTGGATAGTGAGGTCTTTTCTTATCTCACATAATATATGTTAATATAATCTTATCTTAGATTAATCTTAGAGATCTTGGAGAAATTAATCTAAGAGTACAATTTTTTTTTAAAAAGGAGTCTTCTCAGTTCAAGTTGTATTTGGAACCAGTGTAGAGTCATTTTGTTAATAAGTGCCTTATCAGCGCCTAACTAAATTGAATAAATACTTATCGACTTTGTTTTTTTGAAATATAGTAGGTATACTGTAGAACCGCCTAATGTGTATTTACCAAAAACTATACTTTTAATTTTATTACACCGATGTCTAATGTGTAGATAGAGAATTGAAATATTAACAAATTTGTTCTTTCTATAATGAAAATGATTAACTTATAGGTATTATACGAAGGAACATATACGATCGTCGGTCGGTAGGCTTACAAAATTGAACAACTTATATAAGAGAGGTAGGTACATTACATTATACTAGAATGCGACCCGCCTATAATATGATTCAGAGGGGTTGAAATTCCATTCTGCGAGGTTGATTTGAAGGTAGCCTATATGTGTAAGGACTTTATTTGCCCCTTTTTTATATTCAAATTCTCATTTCACGAAAGGATTCAAGCATTTTATTTAAATAATCTAAACGTGTCTAACTTGGTTTGAATAGTTTTTATGTTCCGTTTAGGTAGGTAACAGGTAGGTAACAGGTTGTCCAGAGATATAATACATAATAATATTAACTGCTGTCCCCCGCGGTTTTACCCGCGTTCCCGGGATAAATAGTCGACTATGTCCTTCTCCATACTATGGCTATCTGCGTGCCAAATATCATGGTGATCGGTTGAGTAGTTAAGGCGTGAAAGCATAACAAACAAACAAATAAACAACAACTTCATATTCGCATTTATAATAAGTATTAATTAGGAGTTAGGATTTGAAGCAGGCATCTATTACATACTTAAATCACCCCTAAAAGGCAAAATAGGAATCCGCGGGGAAGAAAGTAATAAAATATGTTATTATTTTAGCATAAGATATTATCTTATGCTGAGATTTAAAATGTACATTTACGATGTGATACCTACAGAACTCATTGTTTTGAATTGTAGATTAAGACGATTAACAAATAAAATAAAATAAATCCTGCAAAATATTCGGTTCATAAATACCAACAGTTCAAACTGTACCAGTTAACTCAGTACCGTTTTACATAAACAATCGATGCACTGATTGTTAGCATACGTTACCCAAACAACAGTTGAATATACAAATGCATCCATTAGCGATCAGCGATCACTTCAATTTTGCGGTGGAGGCAGATTGCGCGGCTGTTTCAGTTTTTTATTTGCAAACAACTGACAAAGGGAATTGCATATGAGGTTGCGCAAAACCATTTTGGGTACCATGACCTCTTCCTTTAATATGCAAACGTTTTTGTTGTAAGTAGGTATTATTTGTATTAACATTTAATTTTAATTTAGGTCGTAGGTACCAGTACAATATTTCTGAGTGAACATGTCTGTTTTGTTCTGGGTCTGGTACTATATACCTACGTGATTTACGGGCCTGTTGGGATTCCACCTATCGCACCGCAAGTCGTGGTTTCGATTCCCACACATTTGTGTGCATGAACATATCTGCATGTCCTGAGTCTGGAGAATTATGTATATGAAGTATGTATTTACAAACAAAAAGTACTATCCCCCTTACTCATAACACGTTATTTAACTAATAAGCTGATTAAGTGGTCACCTAAATAACGTCAAATTGTTTGACAATGACAGCAAGGTGACGTTATTTATTTGACCATTTATTCAGTAGATTTAGTTAAATAGCGTTTATGGGTAAGGCCGCATATGTATTATATCAGTTATCTAGTTTCCATAGTACAAGCTCTGCTTAGTTTGAGATCAGATGATAATATGTGAGGAATGTCCCAGTATATAATAACATTATTATTGATTCCGAGTCTATGATTTTCAGTCCAAAATTTGAAATTTCATAACATTTCTCAGAACTATGTGATTGATATTCATCAGCGCGTAATACAAATAATTTGTCGTACCTTAATCAACGTTTTCAGGAGACATGAAACACCCAATAAAATAAATTGAAGAAGAGTTCAGTAGCAAAATAATATAGAGAAGATAAGAAAAAACATTCGTGAGGCACGGGAAACGGGACAAAAGGTCTGAATAGAAATAAAATTGAGCGAGCTACCCCGAGGGCTGGTATACATTCAGATAAAGATACTCGGTAACGTCCCTTTAGGTATCCGTTTGAGAGATATTATTTTGTGAGAAAAAATATCGAGGAACCACAAAATTACAATTAAATTTGAATCGACCACGAAGAATGGATGAACAAATAAAGAACTATTTATTTAGTAAGGACCAACTTTCCAATTCCAAACCATGCACGAGAATCTAATACGTCGCTTTGTTGGAAATCATCGAGCATAGTTCTCCAGAGATTCAACAGTTTCACAAGTAGTTAATTGGCGGACCAGCATAGATTGTCTCTAATAGAAGCCACAATAAACTGGTTATGTGAGTTCAAAACAGTTATTGACGGTGTCGAGATTCATGGAATGTCAGAGCAATTAACAATTCCAAGGAAATATGAGTTTGAAGTTATTGTAACTGACAGTGGAGAGAAATGTATTGATTGCAGGCTTTTTGGTATAATCCTTTTTTTAGGATTCCGTAGTCAAGGAACCATCATAGAGACTATTGGTGTTGTTGGTAAGAAAACCTATATAGTTGTAGAAAGCTATACAGGTCGTTGTTTTGGTCAGCGACGAGCGACTCAGGGTCAATAATACAAATGATACTGGTGCTAAAAAAAATATAAAAAAAATACTTTATTTTTTTTTAATAATAAAAATAAAAAAATAAAAATTTTCAAAATCATGTAATAAGTTAAAGTTTAGACATAATACTCAACGGGAGTACGAGGGAGTAAAGGGGTGGGGCGATGGCGGCTTGTGCCTAGCTCTAGTCTGTGCACGTGCCTAGTAACCATACTTTGCGGTAATTTTATTTCAAATTGAATAAGGTATTTCTCATCATATTTACAGTATTTAATGGAATTAAGTCCATTTTTGGGGAATATATATTTTGTACTACCGCTCCTGGGTCGCTTGTCGCCGACCAAAACAACACCCTGTATATGTTTTTTTTTTTATTTACGAAACAAAATAGAAGACTTTTTCAGGGTATCTCTCCAAAATGTAAAGTGGGGTTAAATTTGTTATGCTCGCGTAGGTAGCATATTGTGTAGGATGTAGCTGAATAGGGCTTTTAAAAATATGGAGGTTTGTTATTTTACTTTTTTTATGTAAAAGTCCGTTTGCGAAATATTAAGCTTTTAATTGGTTGATTTGTGTTAAAAGTCCACCAATACAATTTCATCAATTACTATCACCACTAAGTAGACTGTACTTTCATGGAAATTTTCGACTTATATAAAGTGTCATACTGTTCACATCCCACTGATGTTAGTGTAAGTATAATACACGGACTCAAGTATAGCTGCCGGCATACACCGCGGTAGGAGTTTGTTTTTTTGCCATTACGAGCAAAAATATAAATTTACCACCAACATAAACATAATAATTTCCAGCAAAAGAAAGTTTCATAATAAATTTAGGCATACTTCACATAGTTTGTCTGAAAAAGAGATAATTACACGGTCGCTTTTACACTTCATGTGATTAATTGACTAACTGCTAAGCCCGTTATTAAAATACCTTTTGGTGCGTAATAATATTCCAGTTTGATTGATGATAGGGCCGAGTGCCTACCTGTCGTTCTGTATTTCATAATTGACGAGAACATATTTTGTTTCGTGAAGTTTTACTGATGTTTAAAATAAGTATGGCCTAACTTATAAAACACTTGAAATGACCTGAGGCAGCAAGCAGATGGTCGATAGTAAATGGTCACCATATAGACTCTAGACGATAGCAATATCACAGGGATTTTCAATTGTCGATCTTTACAAAGCCTAGAAGACGCTTGCAAGTGCAGCTAGAACACACCATGTGTAGGGGCGTAAACCCTACATATGATGATATGAATTCAGTGTGGGCTGATGGCCTCACACTGATGATGTTGTGCTACATGATGATGATGATGGGAGGCGGCTCCCGGGAGAGATAAATAAAACCACCTCGTGCGAGTGCTGTAGCGACACTAATTTATTTTATTGTATTGTTATAATAGTTTCACCAAAATGCAAGCTTGGCAAAGTGTTTGCGGCATACAGAAATTATCTATATGAAATTAAATACGCCATGTACGGTTGCCCGTACACCATGGAATGCTTGGTAACAGATTTTCCACTTGAGGGTGGAGGCAGCCAGGTGATATTACAAAGTGACCCACCACTGTGCAAAAAGTTACTATTATTTTTTAACATTATAAGTTGACTCATATAACGAGAATGTTTGAAGTAGTAATTGCTAATATCGTTACAGCTGACATATTATATGAGACAAAATAGTTTATATTTTCTTTGAAAGTATTTATTTACGATACGTACGAGTCATAACTCAATATTTCAATTATCCTAATGGGTGTCTTAAACATTTTAGAAATGGTACCATTACGAAATGAAAAAGTAATATTATCAAAAGGCTCAATTTATCATTTCTGTAATGATAAATTCTCGAGTCAACTTTCGATTCAGGGCGGACGATTTAGGTCGACGCATTCATTTCTCCATTCCTCCTTTGAATGTTAATGCGTCCAGCGAAGAAGAATTAGTAAGGAAGTCTGCTGTCACCGCACTAATTTCCAGACACCATTATTAAACAAAGGAAAATTCCTGCTTAGTGACTCAATAAATCCTTTAGAATTCGACCAAATCCTTGCAACGTTGATTTACGTATACAATTTTGTAATTAGGATAATAATAATTTTGTTTTATATTACTTTGACGGAATTAATATCATTAATTTACATAATATTAGCAGTATAGTAACTCACATAGATACTACTTGAAGGTTTTAGTTCTGTATATATCTTTGTGTTTTAAACTACGTGCATATTCATAATAGTTCAGAAAACATATTGAAGAAACGTGTAGAGATGTAAAAAGGAAGAAAAAATTGAAAATATATGAACTCTCATTTTGTCTCGTATATCTAGTCTGCCTCGGCAGTAAAGACGTGCCCCTAAACTCTTTTTTTATATTAACTACTGAGGCAAGCGCTTACCGAAGCTTATTAGACCCTTGCAGTACCAGGAGTATCATTCGCGCGTTGCCAACCCTGCAAATATCTCTTCACACCCAAAAAGGGTATATAGAGGAGTCGAGAAGCGCTGCTGTGCAAAGGACTAAACACAGTGTCATTGGGTACTACACCGCTGGTCCCTGTACACTGCAGCAACACAAAAGAAAAGAGAAAAAGAGAGGTAGAGCATATAGTGTTTATTCGCTAGAGCAGCTCGACTGGAGACCTCAACCATACAGAATACTGCAGCCAAATAACTTTATGTAGTGTTCCTGCGCGTGAGTAGGGTCGCCAGAGCTTATTGGGAAGGGGAAGGGTCGGTAAAGTGTGAGTAATACCTCGTGTGTTGCAAACTTCCATATAGCTACCGTAACCGCTTACCATCAGGCGGGCCGTATGCGTGTTTACTAACATCGTCGTACATAAAAAAAAAACGTTATTTTTCAATCTAAAAAGTAGATTACAATGTCTTGAATAGCTATGTACTTAACTAAACTTTTACCAGACGCACTTTCCCTGTACTAAAGGAGCAGTCACGTATTTACTATTTACCCAAAATAGCGTCATGCTTGTACAATTTATACCCAAAGTCAAGTCAAGGGCCGAGGTAAAGTTTATTTGATCGGACCCCCATCACGAAACAAAGAGACCATAACTCCCGGAGAAGTAATATACGACCGAAGGCAAACTTGGAGCTAACATTAGTCTATGTGACGTGTGATTGTACTTTAGTGTTTGCGTTAAAACGATCTAAAAGCTATTTTGTTATTGGTTAGAAGTTGTTACTTTTAATTTTAGACTATGAAAAAAAGTCCAAAGCCGGGCTTATTTACATAACTTTATCATTCTAGTACTAAGTAATAATTTAATTAAAAGACGCTTTTTTAAAGCCTGTTATTTCCTTATCCACCAATTTTAGTTATTTTTCTCTTGGATAAAAATCCCCTGTTTGGGTATGAAGCCCCTTCAGTTTACTCCGGTTTTCATTAACTACTTCTGCTTTCATCCATTTGCTAACATTAGCCAGCTGTCCTCTTGCTATAAGGTCCTGTTCATCGAGTTATGTCTATTGTCCAGCGTCAGTTTTTGTATCGAGCCCGTGTCCCGCCCATTGCCTCTTTAATTTTAGTACGTCATATACCGTCAGATATTTCATTTAGTTCATTGCAAATTTTTTGTTAGTTTTCTAATTTTCAAAAGCAGAAGACATCGAAGAGAATTAAGACTCTTTAGGGTAAATCAATCAATAGAATCAATCAACACACATCAACCGCAGGGTCCAGAATTCAAAATTTTGCACACGACGAAACGAAATCATCCACTAAGGGTTTTCAAAATGCAAAACTTAGGGAGGTAAATACCCCTGGAAGCTAAACTGCAGGACAAAAAACTAGTAAATACATGCCTATAATGGGCCAACGTCTCCACAAACACTTTTATTGCGGCAGTTATAAACACTCAACTATGGAACTCGCACAAGCCACAGCTAAAGTTGGACTATTTTGAAACGCTAAGTAAAAAACTTTAAAATTAGTTGGCAAGACTATTTAAGGAGAATGCTTTTTTGCGATTTTTAATTACAAGTTATATATAGAAGATTTCCTCTAGTCTGCCGCTGCGTCCGATTAACGGCAAGGTTCCCATAAGGCTGGCAGCGTTTCCTCTTTGGATAGCCAAGCTGATGCGTTGTCGGAAGAAGCTCCCTGCCGGCTGGTCTCCGGAGGCTTCGATCAATTTCGATGACAAAATGCGAGCAACACGGCGAGCTTTGGACCCACGGTCCCATGGTCTCGACCGCAAAAGGCATCAAATATAATTTGGTCCAATCGATACGTATTTTTAGATTTTTGAATTTTCCGCACTGGCCGCAGCTGTCCCTGCAACTTTACAAGTCGCCGGTAACGCAAGTATATTAACACATGTGGCATCCCACACCAGCGACACTCCACGGAATCAAAGACGTAAGCATAAAATGTTCAATTACTTCAAGCTAACGTTGTATATTCCTAGCCTTCCATACTGCGATGACGCTATTTTTTTCAAATACATTTTGCAATGCCTTTTTTTGTTAGCTATTTACTACATACTCTCCTCCTCGTTTCTGTCTGACATAAATTTATTACATTTTAAGCTTTCGCGGACTAAATACAACTTAAAATGAATTTATCCGACTTGATCAAAACGTGAGGTGCAACTATCTGCTAAATTTCATGATGATCCGTTGAGTAGTTGAGGCGTGAAGGCGTAACTTCTCACTTTCGCATTTATAATATTAGTAAGGATTCTTTATATATTAATAATATTAGAAGGAAAAATCTTCGCTTTAATGTAGAGGCATCGGGTAAGTTCGTTCGTAGCAGTGAAATCCGGTCAGCGGAAATGAATTCGAAATCGCAACAGAGATATTTGGAATATTGAACCGATATTTACGAATGGGTAAAGTATTTTGAGTTAAAATAAATGAATAGTTTCGATAACCAATAATTTGTCACACGTATTTAAAAAAAAAACAAAAGACTACCAACTTAGGTAATTTTATAATTTTACGAAAACAATTATAAAGCCAAGATGAGCAGAAAAGAAATATTCGTTGTAATAAAATAAGATACCCCGAGTTACTTTAAAATATAAATTCTCGATAAACTCCATCGCGTACTATTTTCAATTATTCGCAGAAGCGATATAAATTGTCCAGACTCACATAATTCGAAGAGAAAAACCAATTTTCTTTCAGTTCACAGAAAAATTAAGACTGGCTCGGCAGTATAGCCGCGTCATTGAATCGAGCTAAAGGGATTAACGTGTCGAAATCTTATTATATTGAGGAATTTTCCCTGCTTTAAAAATTAGTGCCTGTGTATTTTCATATCAGAAATGGGTGATGCAATTTACAGATTTTACATAATCTGTATGTGGTATTAAATTAATTTAATTATACACAGATTTTATAATTGAAAACAAAACTGAAAAATATTGTATTCAGAATATAATATAAACACGTCACTAATGCATCGGCATGCTTTTTTCAATAATCCCTTTTTGCGCATGGCTAGGACATATATTGATTTGAACAGTAATCCTAATATTGATCGATATAGGCACTCGTATGGACTTGGACTAGTTCTTTCATTGGACCACCAAGGTATTTCCAAAACTGTGCAAGCTAGCAACACCCGAACTAGTCGAAAAGAGTCCTTGGTGACTCAGTTGCACCTTTATGACATCTCTCTGGTTGCACCCCCTTCTTACCTCAGTGACGCTGTGGCTAAATCGAGAATGTCGAGGAGTGACACGAGTGGTTATGTTTGCAGCGGTAAAAATCTAATAATTACACTCTGAACAATTTGAAGTCGATCTTTTGATAATCACCACACAATGAGAACGTTAACAAATATAGCACGTGTCAGGTTAAGCGGTTCAACATCATTGGGAAAGAGTAGATATCTACCAATTTACTATCAATCTTAAGTAAATAAAAGAGTCATCGAGAAATTTATCAATCAGGTGTTAAGTTGGCTAAACTGTTTATAGTTTTTACTATTTTGATTAAATAAATATAAAATATATACTATTTACTTAGAAGATCTACATTACTGAATGTAGAAACAGGTTGAAGTTGCAATTTAGGGTAGGAATTAATTAATAAATCACAAGACTACACTTTAATGTATTTCATTTATTCACCTTTAGATTTCTGATCTGAACTTCAATATTTACACTGATTTTACTCCTTTATATTTCTAATATAATTATCAACAAATTAATCAGTTCAGATAATAGACAATAAGAATCAGATTACGTAATTCATACGTTAGGATGATAATACTAAATTAATTATATAGCATATTTCCCAATCAGGTATACCTAACTATATCTGAGTACTAAAGGGTTTATTTAGGTCAGGATAATAAATAATCATTTAGGCCAGACTTTAGAATGTATTTATTCAAATATTATATCAATGGCCAAAACTATGAATTTACTCTCAAATCTACCACCGGTTCGGATGGCCGACCATATTGAGAAGATACCGGTAAGAAACTCAATATTAAGGTCTTATGTACGGCCACTACACATTCAGAGTTATTCTCTGTATACAACAAATACACAAAACACACATTATAATAAAATGATCAATCTTTACAGTTGAGAATATCAAATATACTTATCTTTATATCGACGGACGTCGAACAGTAATTTCACATTATCACGATTTAACTACATTATTACCACTATAAGTAATCACTTCCAAATACAAACGACGACTGGCCAAGCCCAGACCTACCCGCCCATTTTATAATACTTTATTCCACAACCAGACAGGGCATTATCACAACGTGAATACATTTTATCAACAAATGTCACTACTCTTAATAATAACTTTAGTAAACCGTTATCAATAACAATTATAGTACTAGTTGTTAATTATTGAAATAACTATTATCGAATATAGGTATGATCATAATTATGATTCGTCAAAGCAATTAAATTGTTCAATAGAAATATTAATCATCAGGAGTCAATTCACATCTTGTTACTTTAAAGTAAAAATGTTTATCAACAATTAATTATCCTAGGAGTCACTTGATGACTCTGCAATTATTTTAATTCAATTGTTATCAGAATTATAATTTAAAAATAACATCAAGTTTAATATCAATTAATAATCATCCGGAAGTAACATTTAGTTCAGTAGTGTTGCCACTGCAAATAATGAATTTATTAAGTAGGCATTTAACTATCAGATTTAACTAAATATCTAACACACGCAGGTTTTTTTTGACAGCGACGCCCTTTCAATCTGTTTTACCCGTTTAAATTAAGAAAGCTTCGTCTATACACATATCACTTACAGTGTGATACAAACATATAATCGGGATAATAACATAAAACACTAGTGCGGTAATATAAAGTAAAAAGCAAGTTCGTAATAAGCTGTCTTATGATATTAAAATCGGCGCAATAAAAGCCACTTTACGAGCAAGTCTGTTGAAAAATAATAATATAGAAAACGCACGCAAGGCAAAACTTGCCGGATTTTTTTCAGTTCTGACCCCCTAGACATGATGGTTGTCGCCAATCGTCATCGTTAGTAAACGATCAAACCATGTATCGGATTGACATAAGAGAGTGTTAAAAATCACGTGATTGACATTTCAAATCTAAATAGATTTCAAATGTCAATCACATACAAAGGTTGATCATTTACTAACGATGACAATGACAACCATCTTGTCTAGGGGGACTGGTTATTGTGAACCGCTATCTACCGTTCGTCAATTGTCTCTTACGTTCATTTTTGACAGCTCCTGATATAAATGTTTGCCTTGTTTTTTTCTATACCCATATAGATTTATTTCTTTTTCTTTCTTGTTTCTTTTTTCTTTCTTCAGATGGCAAAATAAATCAAATGGAATGGATGAAACAACAGATCTCAACTATCATCAGCTCGATGATTGTACCGTCTTCTGTGGCGGAGTTCGTGAGTTCGAATTCTATATTGAACTTTCGCTGAAGAAATCATAGCAAAGTAGTAGGGTATTTCGTAGTATCCATCTGGTTATTAAAATTGATCACCAGGAGTCAACGGATCAGTAAAATATAAATACCTAGTATTTTTTTCAGTAGTAAGTATTGGTTCTTAGGTATACCTACTATGAATATGAATGGCGCTTTTACTTAGGTATATTAGTACCTAAGTAAAAGCGCCATCTAACGTTAAACTCGGTAAACATGTATTCTCATAAACCTTCACACTGCTTCTATTTGGTTCCAATAGGACTTTATGGCAAAGGAATTCTCTCTTTGAACACATAGGTAGAGCCTCCCCTACGTCAAGCTTACTTAATGATCAAGAATTGAATGTTATAAAAAACGAAGCCAAGATTAAGAATAAAGTAAAGTTTATATCAATTCCTAATTAACAACTGAAAATAAAGGTTTCAGAACTCAAAACAAAAGAAGCACATGGATGTTCGATTTTATGTGTACTTTCGCTTATGAAATAGGCATGTGTATCGTTAAACTGAGGAGTGTGTGAACTTTCTATTGAGGGCGATTCGTGCACTCACCTAACTCATATTTTCGAATAGTCAACTACCATTTTTGATGAAATTAGCAGCATCCATCTGATAGTGAGGCCACTCAGGTGATAGAGGCTATTAGTGGCCTACTACTAGTAGTACTACTATTCGGTCAACAGGTACTTATTGACTATAACAACAAAAACAAGCCTAGAAACCATTGAGAAGCCTTTGGAGAGGTAGAGCAAAGCGCAGACGCCCAAAGAGCAGCTCAGCTCGACTGGGGAACTTCCTCCACCTTACAGAATACAGCAGCCAAATAACTTTATGTTGTGTTTTTGTTCGTGAGTAAGGTTGCCAAAGCTCTCTGGGGAGAGTGGAAGGGTCACTTACGTATGAGTGATGTCTCGTGTGTTGTGTGTCATATGGCTACGGTAAACGTTTACCATAAGGCGAGCCGTACGATTGTTTACCAGCTTAGTTGTATAAAAATACACCGTTCTATAGATATTTTCCACCATCGAAAAAGAGCAAAAGCTCATAGTTGCCACAAACCATTTTCCGCTATTTTACGATCCACGTTCCATGCATGATTATGTAGGTACCAGTACCATCGAACAAAGAAGCGCAATGATGACGTTAAATATGTTTGAAATATATTCCGCCAATTCCCCATCATCGACAATGCGCTCTTATTGGCTAAGTCAAGAACACAATGCGCTCCGATTGGCTAAATCAAGGACACACTAAACATTTTGATGCACTGATTGGTGGAACTATAAAGCTACGGGGAAAAGTACGTAGGTACAGTAGTACCCAACTGATATGGCTTACCGATGTACCTGCGCAGAAGATACATTTTCAAAGCGCGGGAAATGCTATTGGTCGGCAGCTGCCGCCATGTCAGCGCGCGCCGTACGGAGGGGCGTGACTTGCGAGTGAGACGGAACTAACAGCTGCAGTGTATTATGAACCTTATAGTAGAGGTCTAAGGTTGATTGTAAGTTTTAAGCATTCTTTCGTTAATCTTCGGGGCCATACTTTCTTTTCTGTGGTACTGGGGAAAAATAAGACAATGTTTTAACGTCGTATTATTTATTTTCGTGTGTGTTCCAGCCGCCCGGTACAGATACGGGCGGCGTTTACTCTTTACGTTAATTACACGTATGTAGTAACGCTACTTTTTATCAAATTGTCGAAATACTGATATTATCTGAGAGGCCGAGGCCCCGCAACACAAACTTACAGCGGCATTAACTTTGAGAGGTTAGGACTCGGACATTTATATAAATCTCTAATACACTAATTAATCTAGTTAATTTATATCAATAAAACAATTTATAGGTTATACAGGCGAGATACAATTACGTTAAAGCTCTAACAGAATGACATATGGAAATATTTGGAAACACTAACAGGGCCTGTAGACAAGACGTTTATCGGCAATTGTCATCGTTAGTAAACGATCAACCTTTGTATGGGATTGATATTTCAAATCGAAATATCACGTGATTTTTAACAATCTCTTATGTCAATCCCATACAAAGGTTGATCGTTTACTAACGTTGACGATTGTCGATAACCATCTTTTCTAGGGGGGCAGGTACATTTGGGCAATCAGAAGATTATTCCATAATATAGTTATTAATTTATAACACCGAATACAATTAAACATTTAAACATAAAACAATCATATGGAATGAGACAATCTATCAAAATTTAGATTTTTATACAATAGTTTTCATTAAATTCTTTTTATTTATGTAATTTACATTCAATATGGGGTTAGGTTGAGGCCTGACAGAAGAATATGCTGAGTTTTATATAGAATTTGCATTCTATCACTTTTCGGTCCTCGTAGATGATTACGATAAATAAATTCTATTCCTATTGTAACAAACAGGAGTAGAGAGTAAATTGACATCATAGTATGTTGGAACAGGGTTGTTTTTGATTTGAATAAAGTACCTACGTTATTTTGATTCATGTCGATTTCTGATTTATAGTTTTTCGGTTATTTAAAATTTACAATAATTTGAATCGCTTCGGAAATAGTCTTCGCTTACGTTCTATAATAAATAACCTAATTGTATAATTGTTAATTTTCAAATTTCCTTTATTATTTTAACGATTATCGTTTCTATTGGGATACTTTACTCCTACATAGATTATATGGAGGGTATTTTTGTATATATTATTGAAGCGTACAAATTAGTCAAATATTTTATATTTTTGTCGGGGTTGAAGAAACTGAGTTGTTTCCGTTAATATAAATTCTATGGATAATTAAAAATATACAACTATCTAATAATTTCTATATTTATATATATTTATTGTGGCCTAAGGGTAACCTCTCATAGTTATCGCCCCAATGAAGCCAACTGAAGCCGTGCGCCGTAGTCACTACACACTACTACCGCTACACGCGGCTACCCACTGTCGAGCGACACTTCAAGCCACTCACAACATTTACTATGTGCGTGCGTACACGGGCAACTTTTAGTGGCCAAGTGAGGCAGCTGCAGCGCAACAGCTGCGCCACTTTTTAACTTTGGAACAAATGTGCCATTATTATATCTGACAATTACTGTGAATTTAAATCGAAAATTGCCCTAGTAGACACAATTCATACAGCTATGAGTGCTCACACACTACGCCATTTTCAATAATTTTGCACATCAAAGTTTACTTTTGGAGTTTTGGTGCAAGTTTGGTAGCTGGACTACGTTAGAAGCGTAGTGAATGAGAACAGAGTTCATGTTCGGTTCGTATCAACGGACATTTAAAAGTCTGTTTAATAAACGATCTTATGTGCTATTTTTTATTAATAGGGAATATCAGACAGATAGCCACATAATTAAATATTTACGTGTAAAACCTGTTGATTTATCGTTATGTAGTTTTTGTGTCCGACAATATGAACCGATCTCAAAATCTTTATGAAGGCAATCGTTCGAATGTTTTTCATACGATCGATTTATAAAATTTATCGCTACATATTGTCATCGATTTTCAGCCTTCATACAAGATATGTTTCTGTATCCGTGCACGAATTCGTTGAGTTTTTTTTTTTATCATAACAAAATGATGTCGAAGAATTCGTGTACAAATGCATTTTTATTTTAATTTACAGAGATACAGTAAAGGCGAGGTTACTCAACATAATACCTAGTATCCATTATTTATTACAAACGAGGAACAGGTACAAAAAGTAAAAAGTATCAAAAACATTTTGTGTCCCATATCAGTCGTGTTATTTGTGCAATGCTATTTTTATAAACAGTTATTATTTTAACAACAAAATTACGTCTTGAAGTGTCGCTCAAAAATAATTAGTAACCATGTAGCCCCCGACAGACATATAAACAAGTGTATAATTATATGCATTTCTATTATAAATGGACCAATCATGGCAGTGAAAGTAGGATCAGTGCTGTCATTGGTCGATTTCTCCCACTCATATATGTCTAGCAGACGCTATAATAAGAACTGAGGTTCTCTTTTCGAAATTGTTTGAAGATCAATTGATGGAATTTCGAACATAGAACCTCTGATCTTGAGAATGCGACCGATCCCATCGGAATTAAAAATACCACTCCTTCATAGAATTAGCGACTCGTAAAAATGCTCCACTAATGCCTATTCTTTTAGTTAATATACCATTACATATTTATTACGTTATTTAATGAACAAGGATTATTTTAGAGTAGTTATTTTTAACATTCACGTTAATAGCTTGCGTTTACTAGACTTTTCCACTATGTAACGTAATCGCTCGTTCTACGACGGATGTCCTTCGAGTATGTCTACGTACGAGCTACTCTGATATGGTCTCAGTCTCAAGACAGTCCGCACGTCTGAACTATGTTACACTCTCCCTACTCGAGCTACTGACTTGTGTCCGTTACCCACACTTCATTATGTACCTACAGTTTTTATTTTGTAACTAGTGTCTAGAGATATACATAATAGTAATTTATGACGATGAGTAAAAATGTTGGATGTGAACACAGCCTTTACAATTTTCTTGGAGGTTTATTATGGTATGGTCGGGGAGTGACTTCTTGTAGGTAGCGGTGTCGATCGCGTCCACAAGTCTCTGATATGTGGGATGATGTGTGTAGCGCCGCGGGCCGCCCGCCGCAGTCCCGCCCGAACGGTACAAAATTGGAGCGTACCTACATATACGTATATTATATACAATGTACAATACAATACGATAAACACTATAGAGGCT
>OX596250.1:5335228-5369900 GCA_951394255.1 Polyploca ridens
CCACGCGGCCCGACTGCTGGCTCGCCGCGCCGAACTGTCTACAAACATACATGCGTTAAGGCACCGCTTAGCTTTCAATAACATCAAGAGTCACGTGTATAATGTAAATAGATAAACTGTGATAAATAAACATGCATTACAATAACAACAAACTACAGATAGCTCATAATTTAGAAGAAGAATAATAAGATGCAGAGTCAGATATGAGACTAATTAGAGAGCAATATTTACTTAAAAAATAGATTTATAAATTGAAGCAAAAAACATGCATTGGTTTAAATGATAATGTGGTGTACAAAATGGGAGGTGACATTACCTGAACGTTTAGGTGCTGGCCAAATTTGCAGGAGACACTGAAGAACATGTATCGGCCTTTGATAATCCAGGTCGATCCGTTCTGTTGGCTGTGATTGTAACATCAGTGGTGGTGCTAATGCCACTGCGAGGTGTTGTGGAGACATTTTGTTTCGGTCTTGAGCAGCTACTACAAGAGCTAGATGGTCGAGGAGGAAAATAAGAGTAGCTCTGGCGGCACGTGGTAGACATTCTACAATTGAAGCCATCAATCGAGCGTTCCCTTCTCGATCGTCTGGGAGGCATACTCCTGTGGGATAAATAACAAATCACAGATTTTTCAAGATGTTTTAATTCAATCAGTGTTTAAAAGTTGATGAAAGTTGAAACGACAAAAATCAGAAATGAAACTGCTACCGATATAGTATGTCTCAGAATTCTGAATTAAATTTGAGACCATTCAAAAATACATATTTCTTTCATTTTGGAGCATTACTTATGTTCAAAAAAATGCTTCCTTTCTTACCCAGTGCATCCAAAGTCATCTGATACAAGCAGCGACTGAACAGTGGCTGCGGCAGTTCCCTCAAGTAATCCTTCAACAATCCCGTGATAACGTTAATATCTGGAACTGAATCCGGAGACAATTCCACTCCTCGAGCATTGCGTTCAAAAGCGTCTCGTAACACCTTCTTTTTGCTTGCCGATCCACATAATCGATATAGACCTAAAAATAACACATAGTGAAACAATTGGTCTATAATGCAAAGCATTTCCGAAAGTTTTAGAAACATATCGATTGAACACAGAAGTACTAGAGGTCAGTTACTTCGGTTGGAATAACTTCTGACTTGTAAAAATAATATTTACCAATGATATCAAGCCCACGTCGTTCGATCTCCTCCACACATCGCCGTACAATGAGCGGTATTGGTGGAGAATGAGGAACGCGTACCTCCCGAGCCACTACCGCTTCCAGCTCCGCACCGAATAGTGGTGGCGGAGATATCCGACCAGGCATCGGCCGCCTTCGGAATAACTCATGAGGTTCCGTATGCTTTACTTTCACGAAGAGAACACCGCGAGGCTCCAACTAAAGAAGATAATGCAATTCGGTGATTCCATGGAAATGAAATTTCTCATCTAGCTCTGAGGATTTACTTCAACTCCAAATGAAAAACGTTAGAGCATCATTTACAATAATACTGAAGAGTGTATCAATCAATTCTACAATAAAATTTTGGTTAAATAATTATTCATATAGATACCTTAATACTGAGCTTCTGTGTATTAGTGTAAGATTGTAAGTCCGGAATATACACAAGCCCTCGGTAGCAGAGCTTGTGTCTATGCTGCGGATCCCAGGAATAGACTAACACATCCAATTGTCTATTGTCCACCAGTTCCAAGTCGAAGGATTCATCCCATTCGAATTGAAGCTCGCCGGTGCGTACCTAGTAGGACATTTTGAAAGTCATATATTTTGTTGAGTAGTTTCTATACTTGTAATCTAATAAAACTGAAAAATTATCAATCAAGGATGGTAATAATGCTTAATATGAAACTACAGTAGGTATTTCTAGAATAAGCAGTTCAAAGATCATATTTTGGATACTAGACTTGAAAGACTAATGTAATTAACAGAGTAGGAAAACAATAAATAACCTTACCACAGTCCGAGCTTTATGTACTCGATCACATTCCAGCACGCAGTACAGATCCCTCGGCGCCACGGGAGGCAGGACAGGTGCTAATGGCCCTGATGGTGGCGAATTTGGAGACATTCCCGTGGCATGCGGTCGAAGCCCCCTACCAGAAACTAGGTGCATCCACAACATCCCAGACGTGCCTGCCCCGAGACGGGACAATCCTGAGTACGACCCTGAGATGGCACCAGCCAGGCCTTTTTCTATTCTGTACCGAGGATATTCTGCAAGGAAATTATTTGATTTGAAATATCCTAATCTAGGTCACATTCATACAATTAATCCATTCGATGCTTCAAGAAGTTATCTCAAATCAAAATCGCAATTTTCGCCATCGACGGGGAGTCCATCCTAACACATTGGAACTAAAATGGTTTAGTACTGTGCGGTCTCAAAGGAGCTTGCTTCTGCGGACGCTCAGACTGTGAAAGTAGCTCCCCGCCGTGGTGCACCCAGCATGGGGTTCTTCAAAAAGGGTGTGAAGAGATTTCTGCAGGGTCGGCAACGTGTGAGTGAAACCCCAAGCGTGGTGTTGCAAGCGTCCATAGGCTACAGTAACCGCTTAACATCAGGCGGGTCGTATGCTTGTTATTTAAAAAAAAAGAATCAACAATGTGACTTTTGGTAGTAAACAACTTACCAGCAGGATTTATTTCAATGACTCGCTGTTGCCTCGAGCCGGGTGTGGGCACCGGGCTAGGGTTGGGACAGTTGAACCTGGAGCCCAGCTCTAGCAGCTGTCGCACGCGGCGGGCTGAAGGCGAGCCGCCGGCGCCGCCCGCGCCTCCCAGCTGTTGTGACGACACTGAGCGTGCCGGGAGGTGCCGCGGCCGCTCTACGCGCCGGTTGGCCAGACCGAGGGTCGACCCGAACCGACTGCCGCTTTCCATCTGAATGGTTGTAATCTTATTAGATTTATTGCGGAGTATATTTTTATGCTAGGCATAGATGAAGGAGGCTCTCCTTCATCTACTGAGAGAGTAACTGATGAAATGCTTTTTTCAGAATCTTTTAGCACTTAAACGAAATGAAGAATATGATTATTTTTTTAAGTTATTGGTGTTTCTATACGTTTTTATGCTTGTATATTCTATTTTGTAAAATATATAATGTTTTGCAAAAAATTACCAACATTGTCAGATTGTCAAAAAACAAATAGGTACTTATATAAGAAAAATGTAACCTTGCTGAGTTCTCAGTAGTTTTTACCTTCATTAGTGCCCTAATAGGGCCTAAATTGAATAAATGGATTTGACTTTGATCACAAATTTAATTGAGACGCGACCTTGAGATTTGCTAAAATAAAATTTTGAAACATAAATCTATGTCTCAGTGAAATATTGTATACATTTTGTAAAATATTATTTAGTGAACATGAAAATATTGCCAAGGACTTACATTTTTAAGCGCATCGTGTATATTCTCGGCAGAGTAGTGTGTAGGTAAGCGAGGGCGAAGCGTCTCGTACAGCGCGCTCGTAGACGGAGCTCGCGACAACCACGCGCGGTACTCGTCCGACGTGAACACTGACGGTGAGGACGGGAGACGACCTGGTTACGACATGGGTATTGTTGGCGTACTGGCATACATTTTCATACCATTTAAGAGAAGTACTTTTAGTTTCATGTGTGGTTTTTTTTGCTTCATTGTATACTAGCTGTCCCCCTTCTCCATACCTATATACTATATACCATATAGGCTATCTGCATGCCAAATTTCATGATGATCCGTTGAGTAGTTGAGGCGTGAAGGCGTAACAAACAAACTCACTTTCGCATTTATAATATTAGTTAGGATTAGGGGAATATTATTATACCTCTGGAAGAACGAAGATCCAAACGTGAGGACAAAGGCTCAGGCTCATCTTGAAGAACACTGCCTGCGCGCCTTGACAATCCCAATCTACACGGAAAACTCAAGTATAAGTGTCAACTCGTTCGATTAAATAATATCAAGAATAGGCGTATTTACCTCTGACCAGTTCCTCTAACATCCCTTGGAAGTGAGTTAAATTTCGATCCGATATCCCTTCCTAAAGTGCTACTTCTGTAGCCACTCAAACCCGAATAGTAAGGAGGCCTTGTCGGAGCCGTAGCTTCAGTATCAGAAGAATAATCTAAGCTACGATTCCTTCTTGTCGTTCCAAACTTGCTGCTATATGACGGCAGTCCCAATCCTGTAGTGCCATAGCCACCTCCAAGCGTTGAGCCCAATCCAGATCCGGTCAAACCGGTTCCTAGTCCAGAGCTAGTTAGACCAGACCCAACCAAGCTTGACCCAGTAAGGCCACTGAGACCCGTGGTAGACAACCCTGAAGGAAGACCTGGACCTCCGAGACCGGAACCAGTTAATCCACTGCTTGTAAGACCACTGCCTGTCAAGCCCGTTCCAGTCATACCCACGCCTCCGTATCGTTGATTGTATCTCGATTGTAGACTTGACGCTAAAGAAAAAAAATAAGTATAACAAAACACGTTAAAATAATTATAAATAATATCTCAATTCTATGGATGATGATTTATATTCTATGATCTCTTCCAGATGAAATCAGACGAGCTCAGACGATAGATTCTTTTAAACAACTAGTTCTATCATATTATTCACGCTAAAATAGTCTATTATTTTAATTATTTACTTTATTTTTCTTTGTGCTTACTGCTTATTCTTATAAATTTTCATTTTTCTTGTATGCTGTTAGGATTGTTATTTATCTATTTTATCATATTTATTATTTTATTTTATTTTTATGTTATAGTATGTATTCGTATCTATTTAGGTTGTTCTACTCATAAGTACTTTCCTATTACCCAAAGGTTGCCTGGAAGAAATCGCTTTAGCGATAAGGCCGCCTATGTTGTGTTCGCCATTTTATTCTTCGTTAAATGTTTTGCTTTGTTTTGTTTTTTCATGTAGTGTGCACAATAAAGTATATTCTAGTCTATTCTATAATATAGTTTTTTTTAACAAAAACATTGATGATTACCTCCACCAGTAGCCGCCGAAGCTTTCAAACTAGATCGAAGCAGTGAGTGTCGGCCGAAGTCTGAATGAGTCTCTGCTCGAGGTAACTGTTGCTCTGAGCCTGATCGTGGCACTCTACCACCAAAACGAGTACTGAAAATGAAACGGATTAACTAAAATATTCAAAGTCAGTATAGGACTTAGGTGGGCACTTATTTTTACCATGAATAGGTTTGTGTTTTGACCACAATCTCATCATGGTAGGTGAAGATGTCACTGAAGATAGTAAGCACACAAAAAACCTAGTAGTGAACTGGCTATCAAGTGACTTGACAACAGGGTGACTTTAAAAAAAATACGTTGCAAATCTTACCTTCCACTTTCTGCTGGATAGAACGAATGCACCTTCTCAGCAAGACTCTCGAGTGTGTTTGGATATGACCGTTCGTATGGTACGAAATGTGTTGCACCTGACTTTGGCTGCTCGGTGATAACTGGTGGTGGCGGACGATAACTTCGAACAAATAACACATTATTAAAAACACATTTTACATACAGCATTTGACTTTTTTACGGAGTTCGGAAAAACCTAGAAGTGACAATAACGGAATACACTGATTCAGTTAAGATTGTTTAAGGACCGATAGACTCGATCCGAAAATAGTATAAAAATATTAGAAATTCTAATCCTAAAATCACAACTGATTCGTCAGGCACTTAAGGGGACTCAAAATATTTTGTAATTGCTTTTCCACCATGATGAATTTATATGATTTTTATACCTTACTACGCCCTGATGGTAACCGGTTACCGTAGCTTGATACTTGCAAAACCAAGGGTATCAGTTGCACGTTGCTGACTGTAAAAATCTCTTCACAACTCGACCAAGAATCTAATACTGAAGGCCTTACATTGTATACTCTCTTATTCTTACCTCCAAGTCGAGTGATCCGACGGTGGTCGTGGATTGTAGTACAAATCAAGCGGATTCCCATCTGGCGACAACGTCCCAAGTTGCAGTCGGCTTCGTTCTTCCCTGCCATCTCCTACTGGACGCACTGAACTACCTGGACCACCGACCGAACGGAGTGTTCCATGCCTGAGAAACAATATATATGTTTTTCATATAACCAAGCTATGATGGAAAAACACTGCTCATCAGAGATGGCGTTTAATTTCCAGTTGAATTCTTGAGGACATAAATACCATAATTGCTAGTTTTAAAGTCAAAACAATACTAACTGTGAGTATAATCCATCAACTCGATCTCGATCCCTATCATCGTCATCCCGGCAGTCTCTCTTCAGCACAACGACTGGCGGTGGTTTGTGCTCGGACCTCATCATCGATGGTGACCCGGGCCCTGATTTACCTGTCAGTAGTAAACAAGATTATTCTTATAATTAGTTATTATTATTGCAGGACCATGATGAAGGAATTTTAGCAACATCTTTGAGAACCGTCTCTTAAATGAGGCAAAAAGCTGATAGGTATCTAAATGCTATATAAAATGTCTCGATCTCATTTAAAATCTGGTCCAAGACGTCTGTTTTCATTTTAGGTTCCAAAATATTCAGTTAATGAAAGTCATTAGCATCGTAATGGGTGGGCGAAGCAATTTCTTTAAAAAAATACACGTTTTCGGGAGCATCCGGTGACCTTCAGTCCCGAAATAATAACTCAACTAAAAATCAATCAAGATAACGTACCTTTCCTCTGCCTTGTACATAGCAACAACCTTCTCGGTATCGACATAATAATGACGACGTCGTCCAGCGACATCCGTCTAACATCCACCAGGTTCACAGCAAGGATCTCATCTCCAACCTTCAGACACCCACTGTTATAGACGGCTGACTCCAGAGCTATCCTCGATATGAATACTCCGTCTGTTCTAGCGCCACCGTCACCTTCCCTGATGTACAGACCCAGGGTTTGACCTGGACGTTTGACTATTTCCACCAATTGTACCATGTGGCGTGAATCCTGTAAAAAGCAATCCAAAGACTGTAGACGTTATTGTGAGTGAAAACTTTGGCGTTTCAATACAATTTCTACTGCTCTAAACAAGTAGTTGCAATTAAATGCCAGAGCCATTTGGAGGCATTAAATTTGTTTTTTGCTAACAATTAAGCAATATCAATAAATAACAATTAAGGGTTATCAACTAATATACTATCATAAAAATGATATACATCCCTATGTTGCATTGACTCATACATAGCGTTTGTAATTATTGCCATAATATAGTACAGGCGCTGTAAGTAGTTTAGTGTGGAAAATGTGAGGATTGATTTCCGCCAGTGAAAATCGATTTAGGTACATGCTATCAAATAATGTTAATGATGATTCAGTTATATTAGGTTTTTTTCATAAAGTTTATATTACTGATATCCAGCTCAATTTCGGTCCAAAAGTATGTATTGAGTCAACTACTAAATAAATCGTCAATCAGGTGACTGATGTACCTAATGCAGGCAGTACGCATGCCTTACATTGGAATTCATACGATAAATCACAGAACAAATCAGAGCATCAACCGCGGCTCGACAGTTGTAGTTATCCTCAAGTAGAATCGACCACAGAAATGTCTGTTCCCCGCAATATTACATAGCGGAGATGAACTGTACTGCATATTCCAACAATGCCAGTCTAAATTGCGTTCACATTCCAAGCGATCTAGGCCAGCCTGCCTCGAACAATAGGGTTCACTAGAGTAGCGTTCTTTCATAGGGTTCTGTACTAGGTTACGAGTAGACTATTCGGGTCAATGGAGCGGGAAAATTACCTGTTATGTGAACAGTTACGGTTTTTAGGAAAAGTATTTTACACCACGCGTCAACAATGTCGCACAGAGAACCTTTTGGATTTTGCACCATATTTGCAGCTTAAGCCTGAAGCTGTGTTAGGTACACACAATCAATTGAGAAATAAGTAGAATTAATCTAACTTTACCGAACCTAAATCAGGGGAGCTGCCACAATAATTCAACGTTATGTAACATTATTAAGTTAACATTCTTAAAGCACATTCCCGATGAGCTTATCTTCAATCTCAAAAATGTGAGTAGGTACATTACCTTTCAAATAACGTAATATTCGCGTAGAGTATGTGAGTATTACCTGTAATGCGAAGAATTTTTTGGCGGCTTCAATATTGTTACGGCCCACTTGTCTGATTTCGAGGATCCGCACAATCATCTCGCCGCGTCGCTCCACCGCCTGGAAATACGTTTTATTAATACATTACAAATATGTTGGTACCTTTACTTAATCTTCTTTGGTGGTATTGATTAGGTATATAATTGTATACATTTCTATGTTTGATAAAGTGAATTGAAGACTCGATTTTTTCATCAGCACTTTCAAAATAGCGTTTCTTAAACTCATTCCTTAGATTAGTAATCTATCTATATATATATATAAAATTCAAAGTCCTGACTGACTGACTGACTGATATATCAACGCACAGCCTAAACCACTGGTCCTAGAGACATGAAATTTAGAGGGTATATTCTTTGTGAAGAGTAGGTAGGTAGGTAGATAGGTTTCCACCAAGAAAGGGTTTTCCGAAATTCCACCCCTAAGGGGGTAAAATAGGGGATGGAAGTTTGTATGAAAGTCCGTCAGTTTCGAAGTTAAGATCTTCAAATTTCGTGTTTATTGAAATTAAATTTATACGTGTCTCAGCGTTTTTAATAATTCCACCCTCGAAGCGGGATAAAGTTGTTTTGTTTTTTTTAATGTTGTAGAAAAATAAGTCATTTGTAGGCCACGCGGGCGAAGCCGCAAGCTAGTATGTAATAAAATTCTAAAGTTCAGGGTATTTTCAATAAGGTTTCAGGAGCCAAATACATTAGCGACTAGTGGCTTTTTAAATATATATTTCAGTCAACTTACCTCGAGCGCCGCGGCCGTGGTCGCGTCGTGATCATTTTCAACCATTTCAATCTGCCTGAATATTTCATTGCTCACTCCTGATACCTGCAAATTGAAGGTAAGTTAGAATCTATAAACGTAGCTCCAGTCTTATTTATGATTCTGAACGTACGATTAAAAAAGTTCAATATATTTGTACCCTCTAAAATCAATTTTCTATCCTAGTTCTTGAATAAATGATAAAAAGCTATGATGAATAAAAACCGTTGATAGTCAGCATGCTCTGATTTGTGCTCTGTTGTATTGCTTTGTAGGCTGAACGATTTTTTTGGACTTAAGTAGATATGGTATATTGATCATTTTCTATTTCATTATTGCTATAACTATACTGTTTTCAGGATTAGAAAATATCGGTGACTGTTCACATTTTCCGGTTCACTCATACTACTTGCGAGTGACTAATATAATATTTTACAAAAAAATATTTTGATACCCATTTTATAGCATTGCAAAAATACAATATATATATAACTAAGAAATAATTTCAGCACATTAATATAACTTGATAATTTTAAAAATTAAGAAATGGGATATCCTTAAAATACTTGCTGCATGAAACGGAACATTTACCTATAGTGATTGACAATGCTTGATCGACAGGGAAATTCAAAAAAGTATCGATATATGTTATATCGATTATTTTTGAATAGGTTTATCAATATCGAAATATTTTTAATTACCAAAAAATTTCTATATATCGGTACGATATCAAAGAGAGAGAGAGAATATTCTTACATTGCTAGGTAAATATCAATTAACAAACATAATTTCTCATAAATCCTGTAATAATTATCTGAAATTAAGAACAACGATAATAGTACAGTATGATACATGTGTGCAAAGTTGGTAATTAATTACACACGAGGCGGTATTAAGCAATAAGAAAATATAATTTGGAAAATAAAAGCACTAAAATGAAAATCGATTACACTTTCTTTATTAACTTTCTCGATACAACAAAAAAATCAATTGGATATCTTTAAGGCGCATGACTATAATTGTCAAAAGTGAACTGTCACCGATATCTTCTAATCCTGAAAACAGTATACATGTAAAAGTTTTGTTAACAAGTTACTAATAAAATGGAATGCTTGCTTTTATTTAAGATATTTTTGTGTATTTTTTTCATAAACTATTTGTGCCACTATAAAACAAAAACTATTTACCTTTCGGAAGTCTGGCTGCAGCACGCAGGGCGGCGCATGATTGGCGCGCGGCGGCTGCGGCGGACCGGGCGGCGCGCGCCCAGGCGACGCCGTCAGGTCCGGCGCCGCGCGACCATTCTCCTGAACACACACAATTATAATAATTTAGTGTTATACTATAGAGTTTATTGTCATTACTCCCATGGTACCAAGATTGTTACACCGCATTACATTATCACTGAAAGTTTCATAGATTTAGTAAACCATAATCTGTCATGGATTGTGTGAAAGATCATTTGAGTAAGAAAGGTGAGAATGCTGATGGAATATACCTATATATTGCGTCAAACCACAAATCATAGGGAAGATGAATCCATCTCGTGTGTGCCTAAAGGACTTACGATGTAAAATGTAGGTGGTGGGTGATTTATACGGGAAGAGGAAGATGGAAAAAGGGATGGATGGAGGGACTGTAAAACGGCAGAATGACGGAATTAATTAAACTAGCGTACATATTTCACTACCCCTACACTATATTGGAACCATAGAGCGTGAAGATTATATGATACACAATAAATGAAAATAAATATTTTGAGACATTCCTTATACACGGTTATCTGATCCCAAACTAAGCAGAGCTTGTACTGTGGAAAACCAAATAACTGATATTCTAGATATACCTACTACTTTTTTGATTGTTAACACCTACTTGATATACTTACACCCAGACTCAGGACATACAGACATTTTCATGCACACAAATGCATATCCTGTGTGGGAATCGAATCCACGACCTGCGGCGCGATAGGTAGGAATCTTAACCAACCGCGCCAACTGGCTCGTCAACTAGCTGGTCGTGGTATCTTGTATTTTTTTTTTACGTTTCCCATTTTTATCACTTTTCCAGAAATTGTTACAATAATCCCCCAGATCCAACGGCTAACCTTTGTTTTCAACTCTTAATGGTAACACCCCAGTAGGCACGAGTGGATCCATGGGAGAGGGTTAAGGGGCTCAAGCCCGAAAGCGCCTAGGTCCACACCTGATAAATCTTGGATCTTCTGAGTTGGATCAAGTCCCCTCAGCCCCCAAACCGTAATCCTAGATCCGCCACTGTCAGTAGGTGATTGGCAACAGATTTTCAAGTTGAGGTTGGTAGCCAGTGACGCTAGTCTATATTCCTCACGATATTTCCCTTCACCAAACGTTCATTGTACAATTCGAACTGACAACCAACGGCATTCGACGTCACCACTGAGCCATCATCGTATTTTCAAAGATTAAATCTACAGACAGTTCGTCCCATCGGTTATTTCCGTTGCAAAGAATATATAGTTAGTATGTAATATCCTTGCATCCTATTTCATTTCATTTGAGTGCGCCGTACAAACGATAAACAGGAAAGCGTTTACAGACTTGAAACATATTGCTTTGGATTCACATTTTCAACCGGACGAGATTGGAAATAGGAATTATTGCCTACATTCTTCATTTTAATAACCTAGCACTGACTTGATTTATACAGAGAAGTAAGGTTATTCAGATTCATGTTTATAACAATTGAATTTAGAACCTGGCTCTATGATGCAAGACTAGGCCAGCCGAGAACGAGCCGAGCCGCTCTGCGCGTATTTACTCGCTGTGTCAAGTATGGAGTGGACTTACAACGAGCCTAAAACAATCAAGCCGGCTTTTCACTATGTCCAAATTATATAATTATCTACCAAGTTTTATCATATTTAAAATATTCGTCTAAGGTGTAAAAAACATCTCTCAGTATAATTTGGTATGGCACTTTAATAATTAACCCGATGTTTCCTAAAATAAGCAGTTATTCGAATGATAGTTATCGATGAATATTTATAGTTATAATAATAATATCGTTCTTATATATATCCTGTCATACATTTTATCTGTATTATTATTACAAATACGCATACACACATACACAAACATACATATACATACATACATACACATGCATACATACACATACAGCTCTGCTTCTGTCATAGTTGATCAGTTATGGTGAGGTTATGGTAATAAAAAGTAAATCCTTACTTGGCATTAAGTTATGTACTACTTCATAGCTGTGGATTTTGTATCATAATAAAATAAAATACCTAATAAGGCCCGTTTTTGTTTACAATCTCAACATGGTCAGTGATGATGTGTTCCAACACAAAGCCTAGAAGTCACTGGCTTTCAAGTACCGTTGCTGCAACACAGCTATAGGTCATTAGCGACATATTTTCAAGGTGTTAGACTGCCATGTGGGTTCCACATGGATATTATGTATACCACCGTTCAAATATAAATAAATATCCTGGGACATTCTTCACACACGTCTTTCTGATACGAAACTAACCAGAGCTAGTGATATGGAAACCAGATAACTGATATACTATCAAAACTACATTTTTTTGTAAAAACATTCTTATTCACTCGTGGCCACGATCAATGCAACTTGATCGAAACGTCGAGGTTAGTCAAAATTAAATTATGATAATAATCTGTGCGCGAATAGACCCGATACATTAATATTACAATGAATTTAGTTCGCGAAAGCTTAAAAAGTACTAACATTCTTAATGTACATAATTTTTGTTTGTATTTTCGGGAATATCCAAGAGATTCCAAAAGATTGAAATTCATATTATATCGTTGTGTAAGTAGTTACATGTAACGAAGCTTGAATTTCTATGCATGAGAAGATTGTCGAATAAATCAAAACACAAGCATACGTTTATATGAACCAAAGCTTTACACTGACACACCCATCCTTTCATGTTCAACTCGTAAGCGATACTGTACAGAAATTTCTATGAATATAAATGAGATTTCTAACATGATACCAAGCGATCAATTAATAAAGGTCAAAATTACATGCTATCTTAACATGTGAGCGGAGTTTCACTGACTCATCAAAATCTATAGAAAGTAAATACTTATTTAGATTACTTGGCTCAACAATTTTTAAAAAGCTTTCTAAAGGACGATGCTTCATAATTCATGTGTTAAACGTTCTACGCACGGTAAAGAAATCAAGTATGCAGATTGGATTCACCTTTGATTTTTGTTTCTAGCAAATGCGTTAAAAATTTTGGCGGTCGATTGAGTGCGGCGACGCCGACGGGGAGACGGGCAAAGGGGGCCATGACCCAGTTCCGAGTCTGTCCCCCGTTCCCCTCTCGCGTACGCACGAGGTCACTGTACTGCAGTTGCAAGCTCCCGAATACCGCAGAGGTGGTTGGACTATCCCACACAATGACTTGTCCCCCGATACTGAACATACGCTCTCGGCTTTATCCCTTCGTAGCTTGTTGTAGCTCTACAAAATTCGTAGGCAGTCTACGAAACATGTAGAGGCATCTACAAAATTCGTAGACGTATATTTTGTTGTTTGTGCGAAACGAGCAATTTGTCAGGGTTTATGAATAATGTGGTAAATTGAAGTGAGAGCGAAATGCTTGAACAAAATATTGATTGCATTTTTAAACTTTGAGATTGTACTCCACGCGAATTAATGTCTTTTTAAATCATATTTTTATTTCTGCAAAATATAATACAGATTTATAATTCATAAAAAAATTACGCAGTATTTTCGTATCTTAAAATTAAACATATTAATCATTATTAACAGCCCAAGCTTCCTAACTCATTGGAACACAATTCTCGTTTATTCATTTCAATCTGTTCAAACAAAAAGTATAGAGAAAAGAGTAATAAACAAAAATCCGATTAAACTCCATGATTCATCAAACCAAACGTGACTTTTCAAACGTTTTCTGTTTGCAAACCAATTACACGGCCAACGTAAACCTTTCCGTGAACACGCCGCATGTGCATTTCAGAACAGCATAATTACAATATCGTTCACATCGTAAATAACATCTTATTGAGCTGAGATAAGGTTCACTTTTTACTGGATAAAATAGTTTAATATTCAATATTACAATCCCGACAGCGGACCGAGAGATAATGGAGTTCTCGCTAACTGTCATATAATATCTCTTGCCTTATTACTTTGAAGCTAATCTTGAGATTTTATTAAAAACTAGATTTTTACTCCACCATTTTATCAATATTATCATCAGCTTTTGATATATTCAAGTTTAGTTGCATTAGAATCACTATCCTCTAGGTATGCATATAATATACTGACGAGGAATATAAATAAATTAAATTATTAAAAGAAACTAAAAACCCAACTGTGTAAACCAAAAATTCACTGAAAAGAGAAAAGCAACCTTTTTAATCTATAGAATTCTGAACAAGGTATAACTTGAATTCTATAAGGTATTGCAGTCAAATTTTTCATTTAATTTTCATTTCATTTTTTTCGAAGTTGATATACGACTAAGCTGTCACCCATCCGGATACCATCCACACCCGCGATTGCTTAACTTTGACGATCGATTAAGAACGATTAATCAAGCTACATCACAAGCACTTCATGGGTCATACAAATAGGGGATTTAAATCCTTCAAAATTAAACATAAATCAAACAAGCAAAACTTTAACAGATAAAACACATGGAGCTATTATTACTACGTATAGAGAAGACGCCACACATCAAAACTATGTTCCGTTAAAGTGAGGCCATCAGGCCACACTTGTTGTTGTAGAACGATGAACGAAACGCGTAAGCACCGCGAAAATAACGGTGTTTGCGAGAAAAATACTCCTAAATGGGTTCTGATAGCGATACGTGTTTCTACTGTCTGCTTAGACTACTAATATTATAGTTTCAGCGCTAAACAGAATTTTAGTTGACTCTAAAAAATGGGACATAACCTTTGCTTATGATAGCTTCTCTATACGTAGTAATAATAGCTCAATGATAAAACATGATAAAATCGCATAAAACAATTTATATTCAAAAAATCATTTGAAGGATTATAAGGACATTTACTGAATAAATCATTTTGATAGACGATAAGGCCCTATTAGGCCAGACTTAGTGGAGCGACTACTATTTCCATTGTAAATCAAACTTTTGACGAGACATAATTTAAATAATTAATTCCATGGATCAATGTGTGACAAAATGATTGCTGACAGCATGTCATTACCATGGATAATAAATTGATAGATAGCTGTTCAAAGACTGTAATGGCTTTTCAAAAGATATGTGAAGAGCAATCTAATTTGAATCCGTGATCTCTGGTAGAAGGTTTGTTTTTATTTAACACAATTTATTCTTGAGAAAACTTTTAAAAAAAGATGGATGATATCGGTAAAGTCGTTCTCAATTACGGCGTGATCAAGGGAAATGGGATTCATTTTTATATACAGGGTGTAACAGATAAGATGTTAAACGGTTTGTTCAGAATCGTTTTCTGAATCGATTTATGTAACTTTTAATATAGGTATTTAATATTACATAAATCGATTCTGAACAAACCGTACAAAGATTTAGCATCCAAATCTGTTACACGTTGTACATGTAGATTACTGAAAAAATCTTCAGACAAGTTTGAAAAAAAGTTAAACATTCATTAAGATCCAATTGAAAATTCAAGTATAAGTGTATCGAATAGAGATTAAATTTACAACTGTCTAATGATTAGAAATTTATATTTCTTGAAGCCACCGATTATTAATCGTTTACTAACTATGTATCTATAATTGCCGCCATATCAAAGTGTTTATATTCCCTACTGGATATATAACTACTTGATATTTTTTCCTAGTAGTACCTTCAGTTATTAGCTGAATGCCATAATATTTATATTATTTTTAACTAGCCCATATTAGTAAAAGTGTAATTTCACTGAAGATATGAAAATATGAAGGTATTTTTCAAATATTCTTTCTACATTGATTTAAGACGAGTTAACAAGGTTAAGTAAGAAAAGTTAAGAGAACTTAGTAAAAAGAATAGAAATTATGCCCTTTTTAAAAAAAGAAGTAGCAAACCTTTCTGTAAAAAACGCGTTAGCGGGCCATTCGGTACCTATAAGCTGAGATTTCAAAGAACCTTTTTCTAGCCTTTGCACTAGTTCCCACACTGCCAATCCCTAGAAGCTCCCACGTGTCATTCACAAGCTAATAACGTTTAAATGGTTATAATCATAATAGCTAACCCTTCGCGCCGAAAAAAACAATTCAAATAAAAATTGCAAAGAATAATCTTAACAGTTCAGTTCCGGATTAAACATCAATTTTCACGTTTCAATGAACATCACAGTCCGTTTGATTACCGGCAGTTAGAGTTAAAAATATAGAAGACAATCCAAGACGGTATATATTAAAAAGACGTTCGAGCCGCATAGAAGGGACCCCAGATCGATGGGCGGTCGTACTCCTAATCGATAGCATCGTACAACCGCTTCAATGAGGTGCGCGCGCCGCCCGACTTACGTAACGCGCAGCAACTAACACCTGTTGCTTAATACTACCACCCATTTATAAACCAACCCGTTTGGGTAGGGCGTCTCGCTTTTACACCCCGCAGACTGTATGCTAGTATTGAATTTGGGCGGTTAGTAGGAGTCAATGCACCACAGCAACCTTCGGCGTTGCACTCAAGGGTGCATAGTAGAGGCTAGTTGTGTAGGAAACATGATAATGATCTTCGTTAGCGTTATTGGAAGCCGTAATGAAGGGCTGCCATTGAAGTGAAAGCTGAAGCGATTAAGTTTTTTGCTTTCATTTATTGCATTTGTGTTTTATGCAAAAAGTTATTGCAACGCAGCAATCTTTACGGCGATATTTTTGCTGCAATATAATCGTGTATGAAGGTATATTATAGCAATCCTGGCTTATATTACAATACCTTCGCTCAGAAGCAATTCAAGTGAACTATATTGCTGCAATATAGGAAACAAATTGCCGGCTATACAATTGTAGCTACTAACAACTTACAATACCTACAACTTACAATTGTAGTAACTGATAATGTGTTTGTAACTTTTAGTACCCATATGTAAATAAAATTGTAAGGTTTTTAAATAAAAATGAAAAGTTTGTGATTCTAATAATTAGAATCACAAACTTTTTTTATGTGTGTATATTGTAAAGTGAGAGTTTTTATTATTAGATATGTTTTATGTTATAAATAAGCAGATTTATTATAATACAACCAGTTTAGTAAACATTTTGTTATGTTAAACTGCTATTTAACCTTTTATAAAAGCTGAACGAAACTTGACAAGTGGGTAGAATAATAAATCAAACCTATATTAAAAAAACTGTGGGATGTTTTAATAAAAATTGCTTGCAATAATTAACTTTATTTTTCAAGACTTTTTGGCGGGAACTTGCAGTGTGACGTTGCATCTTCGTTTTTATTTTCATTTCATTTCGAATTCGTGTATTTTGAGTTTTATTGTATATTATCGTTGGTATTTTATCCAATAAAGATCAATCTATGTGCACCAGTGAAGTGAAATGAAATGAATTATGTGTATCGTGATTCGTGACTTAAAGTCTCAACAAGTCCACATGACAAGTTTTTTTACAATGACCACTATTGTACTAATACATGACCTTTATGAACGGTGACTGAGAGTACGGTTTATATGAAAGTGATTTATTTTGTGACTATAATAATACAACTCCAGAAAACTCAAATAAGACAAGGCTGTATGGCTCAGGCCTTTGCCTGCCTTTTGACAAATAACAACAATTTATTTTTCAATGCTGCAGGTTTATAATAGAACCAACATATTTTAGGATAAAACTGTTTTTCAAAAAACACTGAGAAGTTATCAAACCCTGGCCTGATGACAATGGAACCAAACGGGAAGTGTACCCTTCCAAACAAAAAAGAATTTTCCAAATCGGAGTTACGAGGTAAAAAACATAGAAAATACAACCGAATTGAGAACCTACTCCTGTTTTGAAGTCGGTTGAAAATCAAGATCCAAATTGCTAAATTAAACAGAAGGTATGTATCCACCCCCATATTTATTCATTGGCATATGAGCTGACTAAAACAAAACCTTATACAGAATGGCAGAAACATAAGGCAGGTACAGTATTACCCAACTTATATGGCGCGTCGTGAATCTTCGTTCGCACAGAAAAGAAAGTATGACCCCGAAGATTAACGAAAGAATGCTTAAAACTTACAATCAACCTTTGATCACTACTTTAAGGTTCATAATACACTGCAGCTGTTAGTTCCGTCTCACTCGCAAGTCACGCCCCACCGCACGGCGCGCGATAACATGACGGCAGCTGCCGACCAATAGCGTTTCCCGCGCTTTGAAAATTTATCTTCTGCGCAGGTACATCGGTAAGCCATATTAATTGGGTTCTACTCGCATATCTTTTTCAAAAAAATTTTTTTTTGAAAATAATGTAATAAGCTAAAATGTAGACATAATACTCAACGGGAGTACGAGGGAGTAAAGGGGTGGGGCGATGGCGGCTTGCGCCTAGCTCTAGTCTGTGCACGTGCCTAGTAACCATCATCATCATCATCAGCCTATAATGTCCCACTGCTGAGCACAGGCCTCCTTTCACAAATGAAGGTGAAAGGGAATGGGCAATACTCCACCACGCGTGCCCACTGCGGATCGGTGGAGGTAGGCTAGTGGTCAACCTACTGTTGGAATTTTTCAAGCCGCCTAGGAGGCATCCAACTAGCTTAACGACTATCACAGTTAAGTGATAACCGGGACCAACGGCTTTACGTGCCTTCCGAAGCACGGAAACGCTCGATTTGAAATACCACTAGGCGGTCACCCATCCAGGTACCGACCACGACAGGCGTAGCTTAACTTTGCCGATCGATTAAGAACGGCTAATCATGCTACACCACGAGCGCTTCCACCAACCATACTTTGCGCTAGTAACCATACTTTGCGGTAATTTTATTTCAAATTGAATAAGGTATTTCTCAACATATTTACAGTATTTAATGGAATTAAGTCCATTTTTGGGGAATATATATTTTGTGAAGCGCTCGTGGTGTAGCATGATCAGCCGTTCTTAATCGATAGGCAAAGTTTAGCTACCACCGTCGTGGTCGGTACCTGGATGGGAGACCGCCTAGTGGTATTTCAAATCGAGCTTTTCCGTGCTTCGGAAGGCACGTAAAGCCGTTGGTCCCGGTTATCACTTAATTGTGATATTCGTTAAGCTAGTTGGATGCCTCCTAGGCGGCTTGAAAAATTCCAACAGTAGGTTGACCACTAGCCTACCTCCACCGATCCGCAGTGGGCACGCGTGGTGGAGTATTGCCCATTCCCTTTCACCCTCATTTGTGAAAGGAGACCTGTGCTCAGCAGTGGGACATTAAAGGCTGATGATGATGATATACTTTGTACTACCGCTCCTGGGTCGCTTGTCGCAGAACAAAACAACACCCTGTATAGTTTGAAAAATTTGCAGCACTAACTTTACTATTGCTTTTTTCAAATAAAAATTACCTGTATCACGCACGAGGTAAAGACGGCTGCTTAATTCACATGGGTTTTATACAAGTAAAAAAAATGTCGACATACTAATAGCTTTATAAACTGCTAGAAATTAAGAAATAGAAAAAAAGCAGCCTGAACACTATTATGTGCTTCGTACCTAATCTACATTTATTAATCTCAATATTATTATTTACTAACGTTGCCTTTAATTTAAGACGAGTATAAACTTTAAAGCCACAGTACAAAATATTATATAAGTTTAAAGCAGTACTACATATACTACTAAACATTCAATTTCACACACACACATTTTTTTGCTAGTAAAACACAGTATATGATGTGTGAATATTTCATGTCAATAAAACAACAGTTGAGAAACTGTTTTATTTACTGTGACCACATCAAGGCTGCCGGTTGTCTAGACGAATGGCTAGAACCATCCGGGAGAGACATTTTTTATTATTTTAATATGTCATCCTGACACGACGTTCCAGCACAGCCATGAGACATGCAATATGTTCAAGTGGCACTTTAAATGCGCATATCAAGGTCAACCAAAGAAGTAAAAGTTTTCGTAAATTAAATTATTTAATATAGTTTATAAATTAATCAGGGTGCATCCACACTACGCAAAGCGAGCCATTGAGCTATTACTACTATGTATAGAGAATCTATCATAAGCAAAGGTTATGTCCCATTTTTTTAGAGTCAAATAAAGTTCTCTTTAGCGCAGAAACAATAATTAAGTCGTCTAAGCAGACAGTAGAAACACACACACAACAACATGTAGTGCTATCAGAATGCTTTTAGGAGTATTTTTTTCGCAAGCTCACTTGAACGGAACATAGTTGTGATGTGTGGCGTCTTCTCTATACGTAGTAATAATAGCTCAATGAACCGAGCACGAGCCGTTCATTGCTCGCAATTTCAAGTATGAACATACAATGAGCATACAATACGAGCGTGTTGGGTATCCATTTGTACGTAAAAACTGACAATGGGCAGAGCGCAGTTGAGCGCGAGCCGAACGCTCGATCGAGACTCGCAAGACCGTCCACGTTACGCGAATCCGTTCTCCAAGTGTGCTCGGCTCGTGCTCGGTTCGCGTAGCGTGGACGCACCATATTTATTATGGAGTTGGGTTATCCATTGGTTCACTTTTAGCTACATTTGGGTTTATTTTGAAACAAATATTTAGGAGTCATTTTATGAAACAATTTCTTGTTAAAATGGTGATTACTATTCTGCATAGAATCTTAGCAAAATAAATGAATACATATTCAGTTTTCCCAGAAGACATTGTCAATTTGTCACAAATACCTAGTGTCTATACAGATCATACTTTAAATGAGAGCTAAGCAACACAAAGTCTTTAGGCTATGTCTAGACTGGCGCCAGCGACCGTCAAGTTAACACCCATAATGTCGCCTCGTCTCCTCAATGACGTAACTACCATAACCCTTCGATAATTGAAGCCTTGACAAGTGGAAACTGTGTCCTCCACTTCAGGCGACCTAGTTGATAAAATCTATTGATACCACTGCCACAGCCACTGCGCTACATAAAGTCCGCTTTATGCATTTGTTTTATCAGTCCGACTGCTTTTACTATGTGACAACAGAACTAGGGTGGGAAATATGTTTCACGTGTGTTTCTAGTGGTTTTGATACAATATCTAATTGAGCAATTGTGGTAGGCGGTTATATCTATCAGATCCCAATATGGCGAGGAGGGCGATGGCTGCCACACGCGTCATACTTGTGAACAGGTGCTGCTTGTGGGGGCTGGTCTGCTTAAGTTTGCCATTAATTTATTTACTTATTAAATATAGATTCAGACTACTTTGTAGTTTTGCCGCCTCGCCGGGGCACGCAATTGTTGTCAGTGCGATTAGAATGTAAATATTATGTAATGAATCTAAGCTTGTTTTGAAAAGAGTAATTGCTGAGTTTATTGCCGGCTCTTCTCAGCAAATGCAACCTTCCGAACCGGTATTAGAGTATTAGAGTCAGACTTTTCATAAGTGCCTGCAAAGGTCTATTTGAATAAATGATTTTGAATTTTGAATTTTTTTTGAAGATCCATCAAATGACAATTGTCTATATAGTGCTATTCAATGATATCAGAGAATACTATGCTCAGTTGGTTTAGAGCCCCATGATATTCTGTAATCAAATCTTTCAAGTTAAAGACTCACTTTTCAGTTTCCGATCGAGCTGAAATTTTGCGTGCATATTTTTTTTTATACCTACTATTAAGGTGGCAAACAAGCATACGGCTCGCCTGATGGTAAGCAGTAACCGTAGCCTATGGACGCTTGCAACACCAGTATAACTCGCGCGTTGCCGACCCCGAAGAAATCTCTTCACGCCCTTTTTGAAGAAACCCATGCTGTACTCCATATGGAAAACCACGGCGGGGAGCTCATTCCACAATCTGAGCGTCCGCGGAAGAAAGCTCCTTTGAGCCCGCATAGTTCGAAGCAATTCTGGTTTCAATGTGAGGATGGACTCCCCGTCGATGGCGAGAGTTGCGATGGTTATGATGGTATGGTTAATGGCATATGTAAATCGGATGACAATGCAATATTATTATGAATTAAAGCTGATCTGATGATGGAGCAGGAAGGTAGCCATTGGATTAAACGTAAAAAAAACTACAAAACCCCATCAAGTTTGGGCTTATTTGATTCGTCTACCGGTTCTAGGGTCTGATGATTAAGTTGGTCGAATCTCACTAATATTATAAAATGTGAAAGTTTGGATATTTGTGAGTTTGGACCTCAATCACGATTCAATAACTTAACGGATTTGGATGAAAGCAATATATCCCTCAGGTACGCGGGTGAAACCGCGGGGCGCAACTAGTATTATTTAAAAAAGGTTGTTTAAAAAATTTATCATGTTATTTTGCGACATAACTGATGGTGAACGTTGTTGTTGTTGTATCTATTTTCTGGCTTACTAAACATTTACGTTATATACAAATGTATACATGTTACAAGGTGATAGGTAACAATCAAAAACAAACAAGACAATACAAATTCAGCTTCATTTATTTGTTTTACACGCACAAAAACTCTCGCTTTGAAATGGTTAATTTATTCTCACTTTATACCTATTTAATATTTACATGACAAAAGGCTGAAGCATTGTAAACAATACCTACAGTGTCAGAGGAATTCCTTTGAGTGAATAAAGGCTTTTATCATCCAACTTGGATGATCCAACCTCCTTTACAATGTATAAAGTAATCTCGAGCGATGCTTTGTTGGTATTTGGCTTACATTAGATGCTGATTTAGGTAACATTCTCAGCTTATTTGTCTGTTGTCAATAATAAAGAACCTCTCTTGTCACATATTTATCGATCGGTTTACTGTACTGTAAAACTATGTGACGATAATTACGTGACCATTCAGTATCAGTACCTCTATTGGTTAACGTAAATTTTCTATTATTTTGCAAATAGAATTAATCAGATTTGTTTCAGGCCTGTGTTTGACTGCTATCTCACCATGGTGATGAAGTACACACTGCTTAGAAAGAACTGGCTCTCAAGTTCAGCCGATGAGTGCTTGGCGACAGATTATCGACTTGAGGGTGGGGTGGTAGCCAACCAGACGTGTACTACAAAGTACCGTGCTATGGTTTCCTCACGATGTTTTCCTTCACCGAAAGCTCAAGCGCATTGTAGGATTCAAACCCGGGACCTTCGTCTCGGCATCCGACGTCACTATCACTGAGCTATCATCCCCTTATACGTAATGAATACTGTTTATATATAATATAATATAACATATAACCTGATGGTCTACTTAATTATAAATCTTTTTAGTACGTTAGCTATAGCAACAACTATAAAAGAACAAAATTAAATTGTAACTAAACACATTTAAACCGCACACTTTTCTGCGTTAAACGAAAAGAGTTAATCTATCTAGACATAGTCTGAGTAATCTGCTAGATTTATAGTGCACAAAATAAAAGTGCAATTTAAAGTGTCTAATGTACCATTAGTGTAATGTAGAGTTTAAATAAAACCTTTCAGTGTAATAAGCTACGACTTTTATCTTTTTATGGTTCTGAACCAAAAAGGTAACAAGTAAAAAAAACATTTTTAATACAAGCTTTTTATGGTGACTGTACTTTTTTATCTGTACTTGCATTATGTCACCCAATATACTAAAGTATACTAAATCTCAGCTCAATCGGACACTGGGATGTAGGTCAAATTTTACTTGAATTTTACAGCAACCGATTTTTTTCTACGCCTAGAAAGGCCAGAAACCTCGGTGCACGAGTCAGATTCAGACTTTTGGGCAGATTTTTTAGTTTGTCTATTGCTACATTCACAATATTTTTTGTTACAAAAATGCATGAAAAATTTAAAAAATATTTTTTTTTGCCGTATGATCAAAATCAAAAAGTCATTTATTCAGTTTATGCTCTGATAAGGCGCTTATGAACGTTAATTTGTTACATACAGTTGAATTTACCACCGGTTCTTAATGCACGACTCCGGAAAGAAACTTAGCAAGTCCTTTTCCGTGGGAAAAAAACAAAATTCCGAAATTGAGCTTAATATCAGTGCAAAGTATTAATTTAACCATATATCTAAAAAAAATGTCCCACGGATTATTTTTCTAATATTATTTTTTGATTACTATACATTCATACCTCAAGAGGAAATTCCCTAATTTATTAGGACCTTATATACCTTATACACATTAATTTTGCTAATTCATACAATGTTCACATAGCCAGGGGAGATGCAAGTGCAGAGAGAAGCTCCTACAACCATACATTCTTGTCTTCCACGTAATGAGCCACCTTAGGCTTTACGGACAGATAATAAGCAAATACCTAAAGATTGTGCTAAAATATTTGCTTAATTTGGGATCAAATAGGCGTGACTGAAGAGACTGAAAGGAAATTTAGTAGGACTTCTCTTTTGTGTATCTTTAAATAACTATTTATTAAATATTATGGAATGTGCTTTTGCTATATAAATAACTAGCTGTCCCCCGCGGTTTCACCCACGTTCCCGGGATAAAAAGCCTATATCATTCTCCATACTATAGGCTATCGGCATGCCAAATTTCATGATGATCCGTTGAGTAGTTGAGGCGTGAAGGCGTAACAAACAAACAAACTCACTTTTGCATTTATAATATTAGTTAAGGATTGTATTGAAACCATTGAATATGCTATTGCCTGAGTAGTATAAGAGCTTCAGTTAAACCTTACACCCATAGTTAAAAAGCTGGGATTACCAGATGACGGTACGGTGTGGGTGAGTCACCGTTTAAGCTTATTGCGTTGTTTTGCTTTTAAGGGTGATTCAAGCATAGAACAACGTTTGTTTATTATACTATTTATACATACATATTTTGAATTACTGGTCTACATGTATATCTCCCATATTGTCCGTATATTTGTACGAACTTATGTAAATTGGTCTATAAATCCAATAAAATATCGATCTATTTAGATTTTATGGTTAATGGTGCCGATTCTGTTGTAAATCGCACTAAACTAATTTGAGTCACATCACATCTCTTTCTTACAAACATTATTGAAAAAGCATAGAACATATCTAAAGCTGTGTTATTAGTCTTTGCCGTCTTCAATTGCGGGTATCTAAACGTAACCGCGATAGATGGCGACTAAATTTATATTGAAAACAAGCATTGGACACATTTAACAGTACAATTTTTTTTCCATCCTTTTCATATGTTCTTTGTTAGAAAAAGGCATAGTGAGACTAAATTAGTTTAGTTGTAAACAACAGAATCAGCACCATTGTAAATGAAAATTTTAATGTCTTAAAATAATATTTGCACAAATTGTTCCTTAATATTTTCGATGTTAGAGCACATAATCCTTTGATGCTTGGTATGTTCACACCACAATTTTGCAAAATGTTCGCATGTCTCCTAAAATGCAGTTGAGCCATTATAGCCACTTCATTTACGTCTCACGTCTACCCCATTAAAAAATTTTACACCACATAATGTTAGATCTTTTGTTGGAAAGTTTATACAAGCTGTTGTAACTCGAGACTCGGTCACAATACAATATTCTTACCTAAGCCAGTCGATTAATTAAACGTCGAAAGAAAGTTTTCACCTGCCCATCCACAAATAAAAAAAGCCGACAAAAATTTAAGGATCAAAATAAAAAGAAACTGATTTGCATGAAAATAAAGTTACTGAATACCCTCTCGGCTTTGCAAGGATTTTCTCTCAGTCCATGATAAAATTATCAACAGCTAAAATGTAAGTTAGAAAATTACTTTAAGCTCCATAAAGCTTTTTGTCAATCTTTGACAGCCCTCCGTCATCTTTAAAGTTACGGTAAGGCAAAAGCAACCATTAGTACTTTGCAAATAAGGGTCAAGTTTCATCGTGTGATGTTATAGCTCATTAAGGCCGCCTCCACGCGTCGGCTCCAGACGTGACCACGCCCACCTAAGGCCTACACACGCTCTCTAGACAGACTTAATGGCCCGGGAATCGTCTGCTCTGAGTGTTTTTCTCGGAATTCATGAAAGTTTAAAATATCTGGCGATGCAACAGCTTTGCGAAGACTCTACATTGGATTGTCTTAAACCGTCTAGTTCTTGTTTTCTCTATATTACAAAATTATTTTCTCTGAGGAGATTATAGATCAATAGCTCTTACTTTCATATTTAACCCGATTGCTAGCTATCTCATCGGAACAGCGGATAGAAACGGGCAAATTTCATGAAAACAAGGCTTTGCAAGTGTCTATAGGCGTACAGTAGTACCCAATTAATATGGCTTACCGATGTACCTGCGCAGTAGATACATTTTCAAAGCGCGGGAAACGCTATTGGTCGACAGCTGCCGTCATGTTAGCGCGGGCCGTGTGGAGGGGCGTGACTTGCGAGTGAGACGGAACTAACAGCTGCAGTGTATTATGAACCTTATAGTAGTGATCTAAGGTTTATTGTAGGTTTTAAGCATTCTTTCGTTAATCTTCGTGGTCACTTTCTTTTCTGTGCGAACGAAGATTCACGACGCGCCTATCAGTTGGGTTCTGTACGCCATATGCTTGTTTGTTAACTTCGTATTATATAAAAAAACAAGTATAATCCAATTATAAGTAAATTCGGTTTTAACTGGTCTGAGCCAACCAGCTTCCCCTAAACGATGCAAGGGGTCTGTTGGGAAAAGTAATTACTTTGTGCGACCCAAAAAAATACAAACCGACCTGAATATACTAATGGTATGGCCCATTCATCTGTAGGTTTTTCATGCATCATTTAAAAACAGTTTCAGTATCGTTTACGTGACAAATTGGGTTCCTGAAGAAAAGTTCATGTCGCAGCGAAACAGAATTAGCCGGACTAAAGATATATCCCGGACACCTTTCTAATTTTGGAACACGTAATAATTTAATTTAATATTTGAGATTAATTAAATGTGATTTTATGTTCATACTAATACAAGCGCTTTTCCGTAATTTGAAGCACTAACCATACATTTTCAGTTTAGTTTTTTACGGTTGTTTTCAGACTTGGTTTATCATAACTTCTTATCATGTAAAATATATGTAGTAAGTACTATGTACAACATACCTACTTGTATTTCATTTATTTTCAGGATATATTCAGAAATCACACAATCATTAAAAGTGTGCAGGTATTGCTTTATACACATTGATAATGCAACTGGAATCGAGGAGCATTTAAATAAACGTTCTGGCTTCAAGAGTTCTACATCGCTTATGGTAATTCACGCCATCACCTAGAACAGGCTAATATCTGTAAGTGAGGCAACCACTCCATAAAACCTCAGTATCTACAGTTCACATATAAAGAGCTGCGGAACAAAACGCTTCGTCTTAAAGTACAATAGTCTCCCGGTCTGACGCCTCACAACCCTCCCTCCTTTTGGCACCCCAGTATCCCCCTTTTTCGTCTGTCTCTGTGAGCGGCTCCTAATGAGAAGCGTTGAAACCTAAAATTTGGTGCCAACTCGAACTCTGAAGAGCTCTAGAGTGTGAGAGCCGAAACGCCCTTGCGAACGGTACTGCTTCATTTAAAAGGACAGTGAGCTCTATTTAAACCCACATAGAGTTCACTGAATCTGTAGGAATAATATTGTCCCTTTGATGTGCAAAATGCCGGCATATTGATACAATTATTCAACGTTTCCATTAAACAAAGAATGTGGATCGTTTGTTTTGTTATTATCGCTTTATTTTATCTAGCGTATATAAATAATTATTAGAAGTTATTTATCTTATTATAAAAAGATATTGAAATCGGGTACCTATTAAAATTGTTATAGAAAAGTATAAAGCCTTCTTGGAAGCAAACAATGAGATTAATTATATGTAAAAGTACCTGCGTTGTTAACAAAAGCTTTCTGGAAAAATTTCCCGATACTCTGAGCCTTCTTATGAAGCTAGAGAAAAATATTTTTACAAATACCAAGAATTTTCTTCGGCAGGTATAAACTTAAAGTAAGAAAAGTCTTTAGATATTTAAACCAAACTAAATTAATTAACTTTACATCAATATTTTTTTATTATTAAAAATCTTTTTCTCTCTTCTGTTTTTATTTTATTTTTTATTTAGGCTTGATTTACGTTGATTTTTAACTACACGCACACACACTGGAACTTATTTATTTTATTTACATTTACCTTCTACACTGCAATACACTTTCGTTATTTATTTTGGAATTTTTAGCTTTTATTCGTGTACTTACGACCGTGACATTTGTAATCTACCTGTCTTCTAAAATAATAATTAAAATTATATAAACTCTATGCGTATATCAAATAATTTGTATACAATTAAATGTAGTGTGTGTGGAGAATTTGGTTGTTCGAGACTCGATCATGCATAAACAGCTTAGCAGACTTTGATAAAAACTGCGACTGAAATCTCGTAGATCAAATTACAAAATAGAAAATACAATAATTTTGCACCCGAAAAAAAAATCACAGAAAGCGGGTAAAACCACAGGGATTAAGCTAATTTTAAGTTATTATGTAGAGTATTCTAAATCGATTACTAATCTCATAATATTTAAATAGAAACAATCCGCAATAAAACATAAAAACAATTCAAAAACACCACAAAAATAACGCGAAGTATAACAAGTAACAAAACCACGATTTTACGAGCTTGTACTCATAAATATTTTATGTAACATGTTGTACAGAATTGTTGAATATAAAACATTACGTGCTATATAGAAAATTCGATACAGAACCTAATGGGTTAATAATTGCATTGTATTTCCATCTACCAATCCAAACTGCCATCCAATTTCACTTTAAGATATGAATCCGATCGATTTACACAAAAAAACGGTTAAAACGAACATACTGATCGATCCATTGACTATTGAATTAGAATTGAATACAGTTAGCTATTATGTATGTATACAAATAATAGGTACGTATACTTTTGAAGTAGATTTTTTGATAAATAATCAACCACACAATGAATATGGCGCGCAAGATTTTTTTTTGACGGTGATTCGCTGTCAAACTGTTTTACACGTTTAAATTAAGAATGCTTCGTCTACACACATATGACTTGCAGTGAGGTATAAACTTAACATAATCGGGATAATACCTATCATAAAACTGTGCGGTAATGTAAAGTAAAAAGCACTAGTGCGTAATAAGCTGCATAAAAACGGTGCAATAAATGTCACTTTACGAGCAAGTGAGTTGAAAATAATATTACACCTCTGCAGTATACTGCTACGGAATTCGTAGCAAAAGCTACGAAGCTACGAATCTGGTAGAGGGAAGTCAGCAGCAAAACTTTAATTAAATACGTAACAATTGAATACAAACTTGTTCAACTTTGAATTAATAAACAAATAAGTAGCAGCTGGATTATGTCAATATAAGAACATATAAATTAACTTATTAGTTCTATAATTATTCAGGTAGTATACAAGACAAGATACAGACAAGACAATAGTCAATAATGAACTACACCCCAAAGATCGAATAATAAAGATCCTATTCTGAATGTAAGTGGGTTAAAAGATCTGCAAAGTTATTTATTTTCAATGCAAACTTGAGATAACTTGGCACTGTTTGCTGTACGCCAGACAGATACAAGCCAACTGCCAGACAAAGATTATGACTATGACACCATTTTTTGGAAACATCAAGTCAAGATTATTATTATATTACTACTAGTAATTTACTAGCCGTTCCCCGCAGTTTTATCCGCGTTTTCTGTTACTTTCGGTTACTTCTTTATAATATTAGTAGATATAGAAGAGCATATTCCTTGTCATTTATCTGAATGACATCTACATACCTTGATAACATTAGAAAGCATCTAAAAGCATTGTACTGAAAATTTCATATTATTGGTAAAGATATTACAGTCAAAACTATCAAAAATGCTGCGCCTGAGGAAAATACGTTGAGTCCGAGAGTTGTTGCGGAAAAGAAGTAGTTTTCTACTAGACAGCATTACTGCATTGTCTGATAACTAATATCCGCTTTTTGGCCACTATTTTGATATTTGAATAGTGACTTCTTTCCTTCTTATCCCTAACCCTTTATGTCACTTTCTTGCTCATTCATACAACTTATTATACATTCAATAAAAACGAATACAAAGACACTTGGATTCTATCTGGAACGAACGTAACAAATAAAACAAAAGAACATTAAAAGTCATACAACAATAATAGTGCTTGAACTTTAAGTATCAATAATATCTGTTTTCCATTCATGAATCATGTTACCGGCTGAAAGCTCTCAAGTACTGTCCGCCTACACCTACTCGTGACGTCAGACTATATAAAATTTACCATGACAACGATGAAAAGTGCTTTCACATTTCTATAAAACCCATGCGTAGGTACTGCAGTGCTATTCATTCTAGTAAACTTGGTTATACCAAACTTGGAGTAGTTTTAAACGGTACCTATGGCTTTTGTCACTGCGTCGGCATTTAGTATACTGAAGCAATGTATTATTACAATAACTTTGCTTGATTATTTTGAACTTTATTAGCTTGAACATTTAAATTAGATGTTTATTCTTAATCATAATCATTCGAAAAATGTTTTATTTTTTTTATTTTATTTTATTTATTTGGAAAACAAACAGCTTACAATAACTAAAACAGGTAGAAGAAATAGATACTGAAAGCAAAACAGTTTTCACATACAAAGACTAATACAGAAGAGTTAATAGAGAAGAGGTGAACAGTTAAACAAACATTTAAAATGAAATATAAGCTAGCGTGTTGGGAAGCCGAAGTATGAATTGGAATATAGACACTTTGCCTGATTAGTGCTTGTATTAAATAAGTCTAAAGGTAATTCGTTTATAGCACTATTAAAATGCCTGCCGGCTCTGCAAAAGAATGTATTCTGCCTGTAGTTTGTAGTTGCATTGGGAATGTATAGACGAGCTGGATGTCTTTGAGACCTACTAGGGACACATAAATGTATGTTCGCTAGTAAAGAAGGGGAATCTATATGTCCTCTTGCAATCTTCATTAGGAGAGTTACATCCGCTACAGTTCGCCGGAACTCCAAAGGAAGAATATGATGCCTTTTACAACGCGCGTCGTAATTGATATCATGAATTTTTGTTTTAAATTCTAAGTATTTCAAGAACCTTCGCTGAATTGTTTCGATTCTTGAAATGTATTTGTCATACCGAGGATTCCACACCTGACTTGCGTATTCGAGGATACTACGGACAAATGAGCAATATAAAATCTTAATTGTTTTAACCTTCGTGAAATGCACACTAGATCTAATTATGAAGCCAAGGGCTTTAAATGCTTTTTTAACAATATAGTCGATGTGCCTATCAAAAAGTAATTTAGAGTCGTGAATCACTCCAAGGTCCTTTATCTCAAAAATTTTCTTCAATTCACAATTATTAAGACTGTATTTAAAATTTATTTTCTTAGTTTTCCTTGAAAACGTCATGGAAAAACACTTGGATACGTTTAGATCTAATTTATTTATGCAGCAATAAGTCTCCAATCTTGAAAGATCTTCTTGGAGTAAAATAGAGTCATTTGAGGATTTAATATCTTTTAGGATCTTCATGTCATCAGCAAATAATAAGAATTTTGAGTTGAGAAAACTGTGATTGATATCATTAATAAATAGGACGAAGAGAAGAGGTCCAAGCAGTGATCCTTGAGGTACGCCTGATGGTATCGGCATCCATTTAGATGTGAAACCTTTCACAACAACAGCCTGAGATCTATTTGCTATGTAGGATGCAAACCATCGAAATAGGTTGCCATGAATACCGGCCAACTGTAGTTTACGGAGCAACATAAGGTGATCTATGCGATCAAAAGCCTTTTTGTAGTCCGTGAAGATCACATCCACTTGCACACCGGAGTCCATGGAAGCAGTGATGTAGTCATTGGACGACAGAAGATTAGTTACCGTAGACTTTCCATTAAGGAAACCATGTTGCTCTGGAATGAAAGTAGATTTGAGAGCAGAATATACTTGCTGGTAGACAATCTTCTCGAAAATTTTCACGAAAATGCATAACTTAGATATTGGCCTATAATTAGAGACAATTCCTTTGTCGCCGTTTTTGTGAATAGGCGTGATAAAAGCTGATTTCCACATACTTGGCACCTTACCCTCAAGAACAGAGCGTTCAAAGAGCAACATAAGTGGTTTAACCAAACTAGTTGCACATCCAACAATAAATGAAGGAGGTATACCATCCGGCCCAGCACCCTTAGTTAGATCAAGTGACTTTAGCAGATTAAATAACACTTTCGGATTTACTTCAATATTTGATATTGCAACGTTGCTAGAGGGACTAGTAGATGGGGAACTAATAGAGGTTGCGACGGGAGACAAAAAGGTTGAATGGAAGTAGGAGGCAAATAGATTACATACGTCGTCACCAGTATCTGCAACAGTACCTTCGTATTTCATTGTAGAAGGAATAGAACCCTTTGAACCACTCGATGATTTCATGTATGACCAAAAAGATTTTGGGTTGTCCACGATGGAATCCTCAGTATTTGCAATAAACTTTGCGTAACATTCTGCTTCAACTAATTTGGCTCGCGCTCTAAGAACCGAAAACGTATGGTATGCATCAAGATTGCCATATATTTTAAATTTACGCAAAAACTTTAGTTTTTCTTTTATAATTTTTTTGAGAGCTGGGCTATACCAAGGTGGATTGTTATCGGGTGAGACAATTTTGTGTGGTATAAATTTATCACGAAGTTGATACAAAGTAGTATAAAAAAAGTCTACGGCGTTTTCAAGTGAACTATTAAGAATGTGCTCATTCCAAGGAATTTTGTTCAGTTCTGAACTAATGGACGTGTAATCACCGGAATGAAAAAAATATTTGATCCTAGACTGTTCTTTTAATTGGGTAAAACTAACAAATTTAATATTTAAAATTAATGCTTTATGATGAACATCTTCCTGGACTAGCGGATCATCACAGCATTGCACCTCGAGGGTGTCATTGGAAAAAACAAGGTCAAGTATTCTGTCATTAATGTTTGAAATATTATTGTATTGATGAAGATCGAACTGAGATAAAACGTCGAATAAGTTCACTTGACTGTCACCCAATAGCCCACCAGGTTCCAAGTGATTTAATGAATCATTAAAGGACCATGATACGTTACTAAGATTGAAATCACCTTTATCATTAATTTATTTATAAATATAAATATAAATATAATATATATATACACCATTATCATTAAATTCCTATGTCATAGGTAAATTAGCTTCTCATGTAAGCTGGTGTCTACCTAACGATGTAAGGCAGAGAGTCAGTAGTGCTATTCTGTAAAGTTCATTTGCAATATCACTTCTGAATCCGCGATGAGATTAGAGTTTCCTATTCTTAAAATCATTGAATTCGACACTAGCGCCACCGAGTGATGACGGAAGTGAGATGAACTAGGACAGGTGAGTATTCATACGCCAAATCGGGTTGCGAGGTGAGTTGCGAGATGACTTTCGAGATGATTTACCTTTTACAGAATAGCATACCAGTGATATCTAACACTGAACTAGGGGATCACAGTGGGACCCGGGGAACAGAAAAATAATATCAATATTAATTCTGCACGGATTTCATTGCTTTGTCTAACACGTGACATAATAAAGTATACGCTGTTGAAGCGTGAGTTCAAATTAAGTCTAAGCGATATAACGTAAACACGGCTACAGATCAAGCTATACATTTCCAATATAAGCTGACCTCTCATTGTACGGAAATCTTATACAATGCGAGATCAGCTTATACTGGAAATGTATAGCTTGATGTGTTGCCGTGTGTACAAATTTATATGCTCAATATACTGGGTGTAACGGAAAGGGTATATACATCCAAAGGGGGTGAAGACTATATCAGGTACAGACTATAAAAAGTTTCAGCTCATAATTAATTACTCAAAAATTCAAACCAATTGTTTGCATTCAAGTTTATTGAATTAAAATCATAACCAACATGTCACCGCGCAATGAAGGTCATTATCATATTGCGTCCCTTGATAATATTAATATAAAATTTTATCCTCCGCGAACTGTGTGCCCAGCACCAAAAAAGTGAATTACTGTACTGTATTATATATACACTTTCCGTTACACCCTGTATAGATCTTCATTAAACAATTTGTAAGATTTCCATACATACATATCCTACCATAGCTTATTTCATCATTATTTATTTGTAATAGAACAATTCAAATATTGAACCTAACTTGATATTAGTTGGTAACAGTTCGTCATCAACTTATGTCAACAAGTTCGAGTCGCCAAGTGGCCACAACAAGCCCTTGGCTGGAACTTGGTTATTTATTCAAAGAGATGCGGGACTTTGATTATTGTAATTTGGACTTAGCCACGCCCAACTTGAGGTTGTAAATATATACGAGGACGTTACAGCTACCGACGATAGAACATGATATGAATTCATTATATGAAATCTAGGCTTCACGTATGTGTGATATGTGCCTATGTACCTAGATATCACATATTAGAACCATAGAACCAAAAAGGTAATATGCATTTTTTAGTGTTTTTGGTACAATCTCCGTTCGGTCAAAAATCAAAAATTGTGAAGTCTTAATTTGAAGGATACTAACGCCCAATGCGGCATCTTCTGAAAAGAGCCGACAATACATTCGGTAATGCCAACTGATCTGGCTATTATTTTAAAATTTTCATAAAAATTCCGATTAGATTTTTACAGAAAGAAAATAGT
>OX596250.1:5370100-5442276 GCA_951394255.1 Polyploca ridens
GGTCCTTCGGGAACGCAGGTAAACCGCGAGGCGGAAAATAGTGTAATATAAATAGAACTAGGATCCTCTATTTTCAAACCAAGATTAAGCAACGCCTCTGTAGACAAGCCGTTGGCGATTTGAAGACACGATGGTAAGGCAATTGACCTAAAAATAAACGATTGTAAACTTTGTTACCCTACTAATAAAAAGTCAAAAAAAAACTCAAGCAATGTCTCTATAATTGAGCTATTCGAAACTCATTTGGTTCGATCTACTTAGATTACAGTTGATGGAGCTTTTAATAGAGTTGAAAAACAAAAATGGAATCCCAACAATTATTTTCCCGTGCTTTCCTTTTTTATTTCGTACTAGCTGTCTCCCCGCGGTCATAGCCGGGTTAAAAAATAGTCTATGTCCTTTTCCATACCATAAGCTATCTGCATACCAAATTTCATCACGATCGGCTCAGCGGCTTAGGCGTGAAACCGTAACAAAAAAATAAACATACGTGCATCAGCATACGTGCGTTAGAGGTAGAGCATAACATTACTTAGCTCAAAGAGCAGCTCGACTGGGGAAGTCCCTCCACCTTACAAAATACCGCAGCCAAATAACTTAATGTTTGTTTCTGTACGTGCGTATGCCTGAGCTCACTGGGGTGGGGGGAAGGGTTGGTAACGCGTGAGTGATGCCTCGTGTGTTGCAAGCGTACATATGGGTAAGATAACCGCTTACCACCAAGAGGGCCGTATGTTTGTTTGCCAACATAATTGTTCACCTCGCTCTCTAGATAAAACTATCAAATAACTGATCTATGATAATTGTACATATACAGGTCGTTGTTTTAGTCAGCGACGAGCGACTCAGGGTCGGTAATACAAATGATACTGGTGCTAAAAAAAAATATAATAATAAAAATAACATTAATTGGAAAATCATGTAATAAGCTAAAGTGTAGACGTAAAACTCAACGGGACTGCGAGAGAAAAATGGGTGGGGCGATGGCGGCTTGCACCTAGCTCTAGTCTGTGCACGTGCCTTACGTTGTAGTAATTTTATTAAAAAAACATCCTGTATAAGTCGTACAAAAAGAAAAAATCTAAATTCTAGCATTATTTACACAAATAGATAAATTGTCAAACAAAATCATTCGCTTGGTAATTATTTAATCAGAACTTTGGAAACTTATTCTTAGTCCGGGTGATTAATAAACCTAGAAACTAAAATTTCAACAAAAGAAAGTGAAGATCTCATTAATTTATCAGAAGATACGTTACTATAAAATAGTTTAAATCGCAAGCAGGTAAAAAAATTCTGGTTCACATTCAAATTCAAATTCAAAAAGTATTTATTCAATTTAGGCCCTGATAAAGCACGTTTTTTTTAATATGTTGGCGTCACACGGCTTGTGTGTTTTGCCATTTTCCATTTATACTATAAGTTCTAGTCACAATAAATCACTTTCACATAGTCCTCAGTCAGTCACCGTCCATAAAAGTCAAGTTTTAGTACAATGGTGGTTGTTACTAAAACTTTTCACGGACTTCTTGAGACAGCTTGAAAAGTCACGATACACAATTAATTCATTTCATTTCACTTCACTGGTGCACATGGATTGATCCTTATTGGATAAAATACCACCGATAATATGTAATAAAACTCGAAATACACGAAATTATGAAAATAAAAATGAAAACGCAACGACACTCTGCAAGTTCCCGCCAACAGTCCGATAAGGCACTTATGAACGTTAAAAAAATTACTCTACACCGGTTCCAAATACAACTTGAACTGAGAAGACTCTGGCAAGAAACTCAGCAAGTCATTTTTTTTTTAATGTGTACTTAGAAGTATTACAATTTACAAAATATATATAACAATAGCCTGCGAAGCGAACAATTCATTCAAATGCATTCTTGTCACCTACAAAATCAGAAACATTATAGTACCCTTTCTTGCATAACTTCTAGTCTTCACAGTAGCAATCCTTGCTTGTTTGATGAAGCTATGAAAGTCCTTCTTCCTTCAGTACCACATACCTGATTAGATGAGACTTCAGAAGGCACGTAAAGCCGTTGGTCCCGGTTATCAAACTGACGGACTAATTAGAATTTGATAACCGGGACCTTTTTACAAACTTTTATTTAACTTGCAATTAGTTACAATGTATGTAGGTATGTACCTAAATATCTTCGGGTGGAATCTTGCAAGTCGAATTTGCACCCACTTACAGTGGTCGGATTGACTTGATATTTGGTATAGAGTATATTGGATCACAATGCAAGTACAGTCAACAAAAAGTACAGTCCCCAAAAAAAGCTTATATTTTTTAAAGTTGAAGCAATATTTGAAGAAAGAAATATCCGTCGATCTGCGAATTTAAAATATTTTGGTTTGAATATTCCAACAATAATTCGAATAGCATAAGCCAACACGCACACAGCTGTTAGTGTTTGCAAATTGATTTATGCAAAACCGTGAATAGATTCACAGTAACTTTTTGTTCCAATTGTATTCTAGTGAGGATTTCATTTGTGCATACAATACGTCCAATCTGAGTTTACGGCTGTCAAGTTAACCTTTGAATAGATATATGTTTGTTAAATTTTGAAATGTGTGGACATTTTACGATTACAATATCTTCAAGAATAAGCACGGTATGTATTTGCATATAATATAAGATTCTTGGTATTTGGCCATACTGACCATAATTATATTATTATAATAAAAAAACAATATTCATTAAATATATAATATTATCCTAAATAAATAGGTACAGGATAAATATAATAGAAACAAATAATTAGAAAAATACCCTAGCTAAAGATTGAATATTATATATTTATTGTAATTCTTAATTTTCTTTTAATTGTATAAAAACATTTATTTATTTTTTAATACAAAAAATAAAGAATAAACTCAATTGCGCAACCAACCATAAACTTGGCCGGATGTATTATACATAGTTCATATTATTTAAACAAGTGTGTAATCATAAATAATAAATAACTATAATTAGATGCATCATGCTAACTGAATGACGTAAAGAAACGGCTTCACGTGAGATCTTTGGTCATTGTTATTTTTTTTCGTAGAATATAAAGCCAAGCACATCCTTTCAAAATGTCTGTTCTATTTTTAAATCGAGTGTGCATTAAAATTGGAAATAAACCCGTCACAATTTAATAGGCCGGTTTTGTCAAGAGACGGTGTCTCTTCTTGTCTCACTGTTTGTCTCAACGATATCTACATAGATATCGTTGGTTTGTCCTCTTTTGGCACGGGCCTATTAGATCGTGACTGGTTTAAAAAGTCATTTTATTTAATTATGGGCATTTCTCCACACACTGATTTGTCTCTGTATCCCGGATAAGACCGGGGTTGCACCAGCAGTCACAATAATGTTTTCTGTACGAGTGTGCGCTTCTAAGACCACATATGACCTCAAAACTGCAGTCAGGCCCAGGATTGTATTGTCCGGGTGGGCATTCCGCTGAAATTGAGAAGATTATTTAATTAGTATGTGTTACCTATACATTATAATCGTCAAATATTTTGAGTGTTATTTACAGCTTGCATTATGTCTGTCCGTCTATTTAAGATTAGTCGTCACCTTAACAAAAAATAGGGAATGCGGTAATTTTTTAATTAATTGTTTTTTTTTAATTATGCCATCAAATCCAAATTAGGAATTATTTCTGCCAATGTCAAGTTATATTAAAAACTCACGATACACATAATTCATTTCATTTCACTTCACTGGTGCACATGGATTGATCTTTATTGGATAAAATACCACCGATAATATACAATAAAACTCAAAATACACGAATTTATGAAACTATAAATGAAAACACAACGTCACTCTGCAAGATCCTAACCTGCCTAACCTGTGTGCCTAACTTACTTGCCAGTAACTTTGTTATTCAAATAAAAAAAGCAAACATAATTTTGTTTTCTTTTTAACTATAGATACGACTTTTTGGCGGGAACTTGCAGAGTGACGTTGCTTTTTCATTTTTATTTTCATAAATTCGTGTATTTTGAGTTTTATTGCATATAATCAGTGGTATTTTATCTAATAAAGATCAGTGAAGTGAAATGAAACGAATTATGTGTATCGTGGCTTTTCAAGTTGTCTCAAGAAGTCCGTGAAAAGTGATAGTACAATGACCACCATTGTACTAAAACATGACTATTATGGTGACTGACTGAGGACTATGCGAAAGTGAGTCATTGTGACTAGAACTTAAATATTACTTGAAATTGGCAAAATACACAAGCCGTGTGAAGCCATTGAAGAAAAAAAAAATGTTTATTAAGTGAAAAATTCTTTAAAAAAATTTTATATACATAATAGGTACTAAAACTAGTACCCAGGTAAATGTTCATATTGTCTTAAACTAAGTACAATAGGTAGGTAAGTGCCAATTCTAGGCATTGGTGTCCATAAAAAGGAAATGTAGAAAAAAAAATATCTTAAGAGAATAGAGACCTTATTCGACAACATTGTAGAGAAAATTATATACAAAATAGCACTTTGTTTATTTACGAACTTACTAAGAAACAAAAACACAAACCTAACTCATAAGAGTTACAAAACACAATTCCTCCTTCTGACGTGAAATGTACTCACCTAAAGAACACTCCAAACTAACAAAAACTAAAAACAAAAGAACAGCCAAGAATCTCATGTCGACGCGTTACTACCGAAGATGTGTATGTAAGTAAATAATTTATCATTGCGAGCTGTTTATATAACCTTCACCTATATTATCTATGCTTAATCGTTACAGCAATTCAAATAGGTAGGTACGTGTATTTTGTGAGATTGAAGATCGATTCTGTTGACTTTGGTGTTACAAGTTTGGAGAAGATAAGGAAAATTATTTTCCAATAAATTTCTCGTTGGTATGTCATGAATACCAACGAATTTATGTTGAGCTTGTCTTAACTATATAAAGTGAAGTGATATTAGTTGTGTTTCATTGTACCTAATACTGTTTCTATAAGTATTTAGATTGGTATCTTCATAATTTTATCCTCCGTTTAATTCGTTAATTTTAAATAAATATAGGTAGATAAATTCGTTAAATTTAAATAAATAAGGCGATGATAGCTCAGTGGTAGTGACGTCGGATACCGAGACGAAGGTCCCGGGTTCGAATCCTCATCGACGGCTCAAGCTCATTGAGCTTGAGCCGTCAGTGAAGGAAAACATCGCTAGGAAACCATAGCACAGTGGCTTGGGTACTTTGTAGTACCCATCTGGCTGGCTACCACCCTCAAGCCGAAAATCTGTCGCAAAGTACTTATCGGTGTGATCCGACAGTTGCACGTGAGAAGAATTCTAGGCTTTGTGTAATTACCACCTTCAGCCACATCATCACTTTTCATGGTGAGATTGTGGTCAAACACAGGCCTATACAAAGTAAAAAGGTAAGTACTTACTTAATTGGAAAAAAATTAAAGACTCACGACTTATGCATAGCCTAAGATCCCAAGGAGTCAGATTCATCGGGTTGAATCCATTACGCATCTTGCAATTCCGTATAAAGTATAGGTAGGTATGTTATAACGTTATGCTTAGCTGCATTCAGGTAACATTTGCAAGGAGTCATGGACTCGTTATCATTGTGATGCGATCGCTGGGTTAATTAAAACCTACCTTATTAAAAAATATTCAAACAGACAAATGACATCACCACCGAACGAACATTGTTTCCTTAAATTAGAATTCATTAATCATCTTTTTTTGTGACATGAATCAAGACCTTCCTATTTTTTTATATAGGTCTAACGAGATCGAGAACGAGATCGGCCACTCATTTGCCTGTTTCTTCACGCGGAATCCAATCCAGATTGGAAACTCGTCATATTCAATATTGCTTTTCAGGCGTTTTCCTAATATAAAACAAATTCACATCGGTATTTAAAAAACTCATTAAAAGTATTTTTAAATGATTAATTGTTACAGTCCATAGTAGAATTCGTGACGTGAGTTTAATAGATTAAATTGCCTTTTTAGGGCTCCGAACCAAAAAGGTAACAAGGATGTGTGTCTTTCCCATGTCTTTCCGTCAGTCATAGCGATAGCGCTATGACAGACACAGAATATAGATTTCCAAACCGCTAAAGCTTTGATTTTGGAGTAGGGTAGTTTTAAATGTTCCTTACCCAACCTTTTTGCAACTTTTTTTTTTAATACTTTTATTGTCTTTGCAAAAGGAGCCGAAATGGGGACCGAAATTACAAAGTTGAGCTACAAGTTTAAATGGGATATCATATGAAAGGGCTTTGTTTGTACATTCCAAAACAGGTTTTTATTTTCCTTTAATTTGCGTAGTTTTTGTCTTATGATCAAAAATTACAAAAAAATAACATCCAAAGGGGATGGTATTTTTTTCTCCGAAGTTTAAGCGAAAAATTTGAAACAACAGTTCATAGACATGTAAGTACTTACCTAAATATTACAGGAAAAATAGATCGAAGTTTCAAACATCTATACGTTCCTTTACAAACAAACTTACCTATGCAGTCCGGTTTTTTACAAGTTACCTCACCCAAGAAATATACGTCCAAGGATGGTCGGAACTATATTATTTTACCATGGTCGGAACCTTCGGTGAGCGAGTCAGACTTAGACTCGCACTTGGCCAGTTTTAATTCCTCACGTATAATAATATCACCGGATATAATAATACAGGGTGTTTTTTTGGTCGGCGACAAGCGACCCAGGAGCGGTAGTCCCAAAAATACATTTTCCAAAAATGGACTTATTTCCATTAAATTCTGTAAATGCGTTGAGAAATACCTTATTCAATTTGAAATAAAATTACTGCAAAGTATGTTCACTAGGCACGTGCACAAACTAGAGCTAGGCGCAAGCCGCCATCGCCCCACCCCTTTACTTCCTCGCATTCCCGTTGAGTATTACGTCCACACTTTAGCTTATTACATGATTTTCCAATTAATATTATTTTTATTATTTTTTTTATATTTTTTTAGCACCAGTATCACATGTATTATCGACCCTGAGTCGCTTGTCGCTGACCAAAACAACGACCTGTATATAGGTATTATAGGCGAGCTAATGTCGATCACCTATGGTAAAGGACAAACCTCAGTGGCTTTAATATGCTAAAACTTGTCAATTTACATATTTTTGTAATTTGATAAATAAAATATAAAAATAAAGGTGTTGATTGAACCTTCGTGATAACACAGAGTTAATAATACTTAGGCACTACTTAGAAGTAGGTAGATGTAGTCATCTCAGATCTTCCCATGGATTACCTGAAGCAAACGGTCCCTTTCCATTTCAGATACATCATCATCATCATCAGTCTATAATGTCCCACTGCTGAGCACAGGCCTCCATTCACAAATTAATGAGGGTGAAAGGGAATAGGCAGTAAATTGGTGGAGGAGTGGTCAAACTACTTTTGGAGTTTTCAAGGCACCTAAGAGGTCTCCGACTATCACAATTAAGTGATAACCGGGACTAACGGCTTTACTTGCCTTCCGAAGCATGGAAACTCTCGATTTGAAATACCACTAGGCGGTCACCCATCCAGGTACCGACCACGACTGTGAGCTTAACGTTGCCGATCGATTAAGAACGGCTATATGCTACACCACGGCGCTTGAGATACATGCCAGCATTAAAATAAAGACACAAAAAAATAATACATTTTTATTCAGTCGTATATCAACAGTTTTCCAAAGTGACACAGGCGTTAGTATCTATCTTTCTATAAGTGCCAGGGTTACACCAGCAGTCGCAGGTACGTTTCGGGTGCGAATTAGGGCTTGCTAAACAGGTGGGCTCCAAACCACAATTAGGTCCTGGGTTTTGTTCACCAGATAGGCATTCCGCTGAAAATTAAAGTTTTCCGTTAGGAATGTATCAATTCAGTTGACGGATGAATAGAACCTGATGATGGTATGACTGTTATAACTATGTAATGTTGTATGGAGTTGTATGTATATACCATTGATTAAGGATACATCCAGCTAGTGTCGAAACTGTTCACGCGTCGAAAAAAATAGCCCGTAACTGTTAGGGGCTAAATCAAATAAAAATAAATAAAATTCCAAAATAATGTTTCATATCTAAATTTCTCCCGATTTTAATTGGTCTATTTCAAGAACTGTTATCATTATGAACGCCACAGTGACAAGCACAATTACGCAGAGTGAGCATAAAACGAAGCTGTTACGGGCACCAGCCGAAAAAAGTTGGCCTGTTTTAAATATTCATGTAGTATGGCAACACTCTTTCTAGGTATCTATTTCTATGGTATATACCTATTATAGGTGCCACTTATTAATTTAGCAAATTTATTATTTTGACGATTAATAAGTTTATATACATATAATATGGCGTTGAAAATGGTTACGCTTGGTCGGCAGCCAAACCACATCACTGAAATATATTTGATAAGCCCCCGAGAAGCCTCTGCTCAAACTGAAATGTGAATGATTTGCGATTTAAAAAGAATTTTAGTATCAATTAGCGTACTTTCAACTAAAAATCTCGCTGAATAATTGAAACCAATTCCTATGATTCCCGTATTTTATTTTAAATGTTGTGATAAGTTACGAGTGAATAAAAATTGATGTGGTAAGGAGATGCTATCTTACGAGATAAGTACCAAAATTATATTTACCGATTGTTGTTTTACCACATTACATAGCAGCCTGAATATTATATGCGTACGCCGTTTGCATTACAAATAATATAGAATGACGAATTAGTGCTAATAATACTGTAACAAAATAATAAATCAGGTTTTAATCAAGGGATTTTGTATCAAAATTATACACACATTCTCCGAACTTATAAAAATAACGCTGACTCTTTGCTCTCTCAGGCTCAACCTTTTAAATCTGCGCCGCTCGTGGCCTATAGACCTTATAGCTTAGAGAATCCAATATGTAGGATTCTCTAATTATAGTAACCACTGGGGTGTTATCGCATCCGGTCTTAAAGCCTCGACTAAACTAACTTTCAAATAAGTATGTAAAAAAATCATAATTAGTAATATTTTAAGACCAATTAATATGAGCTTGATCTTTCGGTGAAGACAAACATAATGAAGACCTAAAAAAATATTTGTATGTATAATACTTTAATTTCTCATAATTACTTACCTGATACACTTAATAGGGACACAAACACAAATAATACGACAACCACTAGCTTCATTTTATCGTAATGCAAACCCATTGCTAACCAATATTGATGTGATAAAGTCAGTGGCGCAAATCTTATTTATAAACTCTTTGAAGTTCATCGTATTTATTGGAAACTGGTCTCTGACCGCAATTGTGATATTTCTGATTTTATTTTTGTGGACCTCTTAAAATAATATACTAGTTAGGTACTTAAGTTTTATTATTTTTACCCAGAATTACCTTAATACGTTAATAATTTACTGTTTTATTTTTTCATATACATCTTTGCTAACATAAATAAAGCTGAAGAGTACCTATTTGTGTTTGTACTACCAGTCGTATACGAAAAATTCTTTCACTTAGTAATTAGGTTCGATGAAAAATTACGATCGAAGACTAGGAATCAACATTATCCCCGCGAGTGGTAGGCTACTTTTTACCTATCCAAAGAACGCGAGTGAAACCTCGGGGGACGGCTAGTGATACGATAATATAACACCTTTTTAACAACTTGAGGGTTCAATAAGTGGGTAGGTACCTAAGCTACCTAGTTAAGTATACCTATTATTTAGCATAAGATTTAAATCAATCGGCCAGTGAATGAAATAGGTATTTCATCCCTATAAAATTTAACTTCCCGTACCTTAGTGGTGGTGGTGGGACGTTTTTTCATTGTGGTAGTGGTTTACTTACAACGATTCATTCTCGAAGACTGTCCTTTAAATTTTAAGTTATTGCAATCAGCATTTAAACATTTAAAAAAAATTACCTACAGCCAGCGAGAAAACGACGATTTAAAAAAAATATTTTTATTAACTCTATCGATCCTGTCTCCGTCTGTCCTTTAATATTTTAGTTATTGCAATCGGCAAGTCAGTCAAAGTCAAATTCAAAGCCATTTATTCAATTTAGGCCCCAGAAGGGCACTTATGAAGGTCACATTTACTGAAGTTACCACCGGTCGGAACTCGGCCTTCAACTGAGAAGAATCCGGCAAGAAACTCAGCAAGGTTACATTTTTTATATATTTTTTGGACAAGTTTTTAGTAGGTAGGACTTTCAATCTACAGGTAAAAAAAATGCAGATGTTAAGGTGCTTCCACACCGTAATTTACTATTGCGGAGCAACAGTGGAGCAACGCTGCAATCACTGTACTGTGATTGTTCTCCCAAGGTCAATGTAGATGCTTTTACACTATTTCCACTGAGGAATATCATCAAATAAACCATTCTATCTACCAACTGCAGGTTTTGTGTGCGTATCTTGAGTAGGTAGTGCTTGAGTCACTTGATTTTCATAAGGGAGCCCACACACGAGCGTTATCGCTCGGCGATTATCGCCACGTCAACCCTTTAATTGCCGTGACACTGGCACGGTAGGTGACAGAACCCCAAAGCAAACCCAGGTTTCAAAATAGCCTCATCTCTTTTTGTTATATGTCCAGTTTTTAACAACAGTGATGGCCCAAAGCAATAAACGTCCGAGGAAGGTCATAGCCCTTGGTGCACGGGTCAGACTAAGACTCGCACTTGGCCGGCTTTATATATAAGGTTAAGATTTCTTATTTAAAAAGCAGCCCTGGCTGACTAATTGATTAATGGGTGTGCGAGGTCCTCCACTAGCTATCGCCGCACTGAGCTCTCACACTCGCATGGGACCACCGAGCCACAAGTACATTTAAGACTCTTCACAAACTTAACATCTCGGCGTTGATTACGCGAACGTACAAATCTTATAGTCTACGCGAGCGAAGCCGCGGCAAAAAGCTAGTAGATTATGAAAATTATATAGGTACTTAGATAGGTACATGAATTAAAACACATGTTGACTTTTGTAAGCCCTTGGGTATATTATTACTTATTAGAAGATTTACATAGCTCATACAGCTATAGTATTATACATTCATGATAAACCTTGACCTTAGACTTTAACATGTCAAAATGATACGTAGGTACGTAAAACTAACACTAGGTATCTCATATCAAATTCTTTATTTACCATCTTCAGTTCTGCCACAGTATCGATAAAGTATGACGTAGACTAGTAAAAATCGAGTATTATAAGAATTCTTATTGTAATAAGACCTACAAATTAATGTGTATAAAACATGTGCTGCCGGGCTATTGTGTATCTTTGGTGGTAATCGTAACAAAAACAAATTTTATCCAATGACGCGGTATGACGAAGACCACTGGTGGGCCCTGCAGTGCTATTCTGTAATAATTATAATTTCTTTATTGCATTAAATAAAACTACAAATACATTATGGCAGTTCATTTACAATATCACTTCTGAATCCGCGATGAGATTAGAGTTTCATATTCTTAAAATGAGTTAGTTCGACACTAGCGCCACCGAGTGATGACGGAAGTGAGAAGAACTACGACAGGTGAGTATTTTGACGTTTTTCAATATGCTGAATCTCGAAACTCACTTAACTTCACGACTTGGCCTTTATTATCTTGAGAATACCAAAACAATAACAAGCGACATGACAATCGAAGTGAGTGTGAGTTGCGAGGTGAATTGCGAGATGACTTTCGAGATGATTTACCTTTTACAGAATAGCATAGCTGATAGGATGAAATAAATTAATGGTATTCATCACGATTACCACCAAAGATAACCTGTTGTACCTTTTTATAAATAAATAATGTTTTGTACCTCAGCAAACATCATATTTTAAAATAAAAATGACTCGTGTTTTTGCAAGAGGGCAAGCATAGCAGGCAGAGTATACATGCAAATGTCACCGTCGTTTTGTGAACACTGTTAGTTTATAATCTATCTAGCGAGATTATAAACTGCCGATAAATTGTGAACTGTATCATACTGCTTACAATACCTATAAAGTATTAATTTTCGATAGTTTATAATCTATCGTTGTGAAACCGTCATATTGTGAACTAGCATCATAATTGAATGCGTCGGAACGCTACTTGCGCGCTGATTGATTGAACGTCATGCGTCCCGCGCCGCCATCTTTGGCCATACATACGTAAGTAAACAAATGGTAAAAACCAAGTTGATTGTTAATTTTGTTTCTTATAAAAATATATTGATTGACATAATTACTTATTGAATTTTGATCTCAAACAATTAAATATGAATTTCTTTTATTTGACTCCTATGGTTGTTTTCAACTCTATGGACACTGAATGAACTACCGCCACAACTGACCAATGAGGGACAGTTCACAATTTGATGGTTTGACAACAATAGATTATAAACTTCAGTATGGTACAGTTCACAATCAAATATAAACTAACGGTTTGCACAAAAATATGGTGACAAATATAAACCCCGCCAATGGCTAATGCGCTCAGCTGCCATTTTAGTGATGTCAGCCCTGAACAGTTAAGCCTGATATTGATTGATTTTTAAGGCGATGATAGCTCAGTGGTAGTGACGTCGGATACCGAGATGAAGGTCCCGGGTTCGAATCCTACAATGAGCTTGAGCTTTCGGTGAAGGAAAAACATCGTGAGGAAACCATAGCACGGTGGTAGGGTACTTTGTAGTACCCGCCTGGCTGGCTACCACCCTCAAGTTGAAAATCTGTCGCCAAGCACCTTTCGGTGTGTTCCGATAGCTGCACTTGAGAGCCAGTTCCTTCTAGGCTTTGTGTGCTTACCACCTTCGGCCGCATCATCACTTACCATGGTGAGATTGCGGTCAAACACAGGCCTATAAACAGTAAAAAAATAAATAAAAATATTTGGTATGTTAATATTGATAAAATTAATATACAGGTACATATACATCACAGTAGGTTGACAAACTGACAGACGGTCCACAAATGCCGCCTCCAATGGACATTTGCAATACCAGGGGGACCGCTGATGTGTTGCCAACCTTGCAGTGCTTTTTTGTCTTCTCTTTTGAAGAACCCCATATCATATAAAATATAATTGCCAAATATTTTTTTGGTGTTTCTTTTCCGCTGACGTCACATGGACATTAATGAAATGGTTCCAACGCATTAGCAATTTACAGGGATTATAAAATTAATCATAGGTCTTCAGGAACATCATAAGCTACATATTCACAGCTGAAACAATAAGGAGCAGCTAGCTGTTTAGTACATAAAAAGTAACAGAAGACTGAAGACTTTGTGATACATACAGTTTAGAGAACATTAAAAAAATTTCACTGTTATATCCTGTTTGCAATAATGTACAACTCAATTATTACTTTGACGCAAACTAGCCCATGGATCTTGCAGCATTGACGGATGTAGGTAAGCATCTATATTGATTTTGTTATCTTGCCCGAAGCTGCTGTTGCCGTCACTCTGGAATCATGGAATATTTTACTTGGTAAATCATTTGAAAAACTGTATATGAATACTAACAATAATTTTACAGCCTTTTAATGTTTCTTAGGGTAGGGTAGGACTAAAATCTGCTTAACCAGAGCGAGTTTAAGATGGACAAGTGAGCCATTGAAACATACAAATAGTAGAAATAGCATACTATTGTAATATGTGCCTTCCACATAGAAGCAACTTTGTGCATAGGCTGCATAATATTTGCTCATTATGCCACAAGAATCATGGCGAGATCCATACATTGATTTGTACAAAAAAAAAAACATTTTAGAGGGTTTTGAATCACAATCAATGTTGAGATCACATTGTCAGCAGCATGTACATGAATTATTTTACAAACCCCACAAAAAATAACACAACATAACTGTTTTGGTCGTGATTCACCGGCATGGCATAGAATTTAGCATTTTAATCCTGGGGTTCTAAAATTATTTTAATGCCTCAAGTGACTCCTTAGGCATCAAGGATCATTCATAACGTCATTCTTACGTCTCTAAAAATCATTATTTTTGTGTACACATCTCGCCATGATTCTTTGTTTAGGTGCACAGTTTTCTTTTTTCTGTGATATTGTAGAGCATTTATAATTATCCCATCATGCAAAATTTTGTTTTACATCTTACTGGGCTCTTAGGTACACACGGCAACACATCAAGCTATACATTTCCAGTATAAGCTGATCTCGCATTGTATAGGATTTCCCTGCAATCAGAGGTCAGCTTATATTGGAAATGTATAGCTTGATCTGTAGCCATGCGTACTCTTGACACAAATGAGAAGTTCATAATCTCTATGGAATAATCATGTTTCGCTCCAAGTCATAAATAGTCAAATAATAACAACGCAATAGTTTTGCTTACCCCATGACCATGGCTGCTGTTACGGGAATTATTACCCCGTCGATTATTGTAGCCTCCACGTCTGTTACCACTATTCTGAAATCGATTGTTTGAATATCCTCCCTGATTATTTCTCCCATGTTGCCATTTACTTCGTACTGGTGTACTTTGATTTAAAGGTATGAAATTATCAGACATTGTTGCTGCAGCTTGATATGCAAGACTTATTTTATTATAATCCAAGTTCAATAAAGTATGTAACTGATAGAAGTAAATAATATAAAAGTTGTATCGTATTGTATGTTTGTTTGTGTATTGTTAACTTTGTATGTTTGACTGCTCAGGAGGAAGTAAGTAAATACCTTACATATTTACTTACTCTGGGGTAAATACACTAGTAGTAAATAGGTTTTATTTTTATCAAAACTTAACAAACACAACACAATAAAACTATAACCCAATTTTTATAACTGTGCACCTGTCAATGTCAAAATATTGTCACATTGGTAACGGTAACGAACGTCAAGTCAGGGGTGCGTTCAGTAACAACGCCGTGTGATCTTGTGGTGTGATCGCCCGACGATCATGGTATTATAGCGATCAGTAACAGTTCAATAGTATGTGGTGCGATCAAGGGCGCGATCGTCGGACGATCGCACCGCAGGCTGATTACCAATCTTGCAAGAGCCACGCGATAGCAGAAATTGCTAAATATCTGCTGTTTTATTGCAATTTCGTATTATGAATCAGCGATAAATAAGCCATAGCAAACACGCATCAGTGCTGCCTCTATGGGACAATCGGTAAACTAAAAAGTGCATTCATCTGTATAGACTTACATTATTTTGGTATTACGAATCGTTTTTGACAGCAGCGGACTAGCAGAAAGCAAGCAATTTTATCTGTCAAATTGCGACAACCTTTTCTTTGATTGTAAATCGTTGCTGATCGATTGCTATCAATATATTATTAAAATTATTTCGATTTTAATTCATATTTACGTGTTGAACATTTAAGCAAGATTATAAGAAGTAAATGAAGTGTAAATAAAGAGTGGTAGTTAGTTTATAAAATGAACTAGCGGTGAAATCTACTTGTTTTAGTAACTACTGTAACTTATGCTGTTTGTTGTAGTTTATTCAAGACTTAAGTGGTCTAGTAAGGGTTAAAAATAAACACAAAATAATTGCAACATTGTTATTTATTTATCCTGAACAATTATGGTCCATATGTAGCTCATGCTACAGACTACTAGAGAGGTACTGCAGACTCTGAAGTATCTGTAAATAAGTAAAAGTATAGTTGTAAGTGTTTGGCAGGTTTTTATTACTATATAAATCATAAAAATAATGGTGCTGGGATGAAGACAGCCACATCAACACCTATGAAGATACAATATTAATAACAAGTCCTTATTATTTAGCATACCAGCATTAATGGAGAATATTTTAACAAAATACTATAACAGGCATTTTTTATACAATGATTCATGTTCAGTTTCTATAGCTATTCAACTTACCATTATATATTAATTAGTCAATAGTTCTTATGAATACATTGGGCCTGTTAATATCATACCTATTACAATTATTTCGTTAGATACAACTTGCACCGGAGTGGGTCGGTGAATGTCCTGAATATCTATGATGTGAAATATTATTCTAGTATGCTTGCATATACATGGAGATTAATAAATAACTTACAAATATAGGAACTCTGTGCTGGATATCTCAAATCAACAGCTTGTTCCCCGATGATGGCTAAGACTTCTGACCAATCATCTTGACTACTCGGTCCACCACCAGTACCCAGCATCCCGCCTCCGCTTAGCTAGCCTTGACTTCAATATATGTTTCAGGTCAGCACAATTAATACACCTATATATTTAATTGAATTAAACAAACATTTAATGGTTCATCTTTACAAGAAAATGGATGGTATGCATGCATAAAGAAAGCTCACCCTTTTCCATCTATCACCAGATTTTGATGAACCTGACCCATAAGAGTTTAAGTTAGTGGCAAGATCATGCTACTGTCTGTAAACAGTTTCTTTTCATCTTGCGCCAAGCCTGACACCTTTGGCTAACGCGAGATGCTCAGCAAGGGCTAACAACTCTTCTAATTGCTCGTTAGATACTCTGTTTGCCATTTCTTTAACAGTTTACTTTTACTTCAAAGTTAACCTCTTACGTTTACAGTGATATCCAAAATCCATATGAAACAAACACTTAAATTAACTTCGACTTTGACCACTTGAAAATATTGGAAGGGACGCCAAGCATTTTTTGTGAATTTTGAATTACATTTGAATTATTTTGAATAGGTTTCGACTTGTAAATAAACCAAAAAAATACATCGCACACATCTGTTTGACATAAAGCTATTTCTACTTATTGCTACTATATCGCTATTGGCGCTAGCATCGTCGCGATAAGTGCATCCTAACGATCAACGATCGATAAGCAAACGATCACGAACGTAATTCGATTTTTTTTGACATATAGCGATCGATCGCGCGATAGCTGCGCGATATTGCTTATCGCTTGCTTATCGCAAATTTTAAGGTAATCAGCCTGCCGGTCACACGGTGTGTAGTTACTGAGGGCCTACTACGAAAAACGATACACGATAGTCCGATCTTCGTTGTCAATCAATTAGCCAATAGAACTGGTCAAAATTTACGTCTCGTCAGTTTTGCTGCAATTCTATTGGTTAATATTTGACAACGATGATCGGACTATCGTGTAGCATATCCAAGTTCTTTGATCGTGTATGACCACAGCCCTGCAATAGTATTTTTACCCGTCTGCACGAGTTACGAGAAAGAGAACTTTTGTATCATTCAAATTATTAAACTTATTTTATTATGTTTCATAGTTGTTTTCAACTATAAAACATTTATATTGTAGGTACAGTAATTTAAATGAAGCTCAATTTTTTTATTTAAATAAGCACTCTATTTTTCCTTTGAGATACAAATAACATAATTATAACAAACAAAAATTTATCAAAAAACAATTAAAATGTTCAAGAAAATATCGAAACGATATAGCAAAATAACAGTGTAGACGACAAGATGGAGCTGACTGTACCAATAGGCGTGAGAAGAGATGTAAGAAGAGAAGCGGGCGGGTGAATTCAATTTTGCCAACCTTACTACTTTGATGGACAGCTCTAAGTGCACAGTTATAAAAATCCAGTTAAATAAAGGTACAGTAGTACCCAACTGATATGGCGCGTTGTGAATCTTCGTTCGCACAGAAAAGAAAGTATGGCCCCGAAGATTAACGAAAGAATGCTTAAAACTTACAATCAACCTTAGATCACTACTATAAACTACTATAAACTGCAATTATGAACCTTATAGTAGTGATCTTACATATAAAGTAAATTAAAAAAAAATATCATTACATTAATTTATTATATTATCATCTAGACTAGACTTGTTGCAGCGGCTCGGATCGAACTCGGATCGCTGTTGAACGTTATTCAACTAGCTAAGCCGCCGCTGTTCTAGCCAAATAGCCAAAATAGCTGACTAGCCACATATAGCCGGCTAGCTGAGCTATTGAAATTTCGGCTAGTTACCCATCGCTAGTAGTAGTCAAGAATCTTATATATTTATAAGATTCTTGGTAGTAGTACACACGGCAACACATCAAGCTATACATTTCCAGTATAAGCTGATCTCGCTTTGTATAGGATTTCCGTACAAGAGAGGTCAGCTTATATTGGAAATGTATAGCTTGATCTGTAGCCGTGTGTACCATGGTAGTACCTAGTAGTAGTTTTTTCATCCTTAAAAGGATAGGCAAAGGTCATTAAACCTTACAGCCTTTTCATATGTGAATTTTATTGAAATATCACTTTCATTTGTTTAGTTTGCACATTAACTTTCACATAGTCCGCATCATCTTTATAACACTTTATAATCATTTTTACTTAGGCACACGTATTTTACTTTACTCCGCAATTTTATTCTAAATAAGTGTATAATATTCGAAGCTGTTCTCATCTTATATTCCAAAAGAATCATAGTGTTTCAACGATCATTTGGTGTAAGATTTGTGAATAATATCCAGTTGCAGTGGTTATATTTCAAGAAAATAAACAAGAATCTGACGGTGGTTAATACAAAAAATCAGCAGTGCAACGTCATTGAGTCATCGTGTGAACAAAGGATCGACCTTCTTACTCTGACGTGACGAGTAGTGACGACCTCTTCTGTGAGTTAGAGCTGTTTGACTTTTTCACTTGTGTCGTCATTAAGCGGTTGGCTCAGTTGGGCAAGGGGCGGCTGCTATCCAAGAGGTCGGGCGTTCGAGTCCAGTGCGAAGATTGTTTTTTTTAAATTTTTGCATAAAATATGTCTGTTCAGCGCTCTCCCCCGCAGTTAAATACACCAAATCCGACTATCCATTATAACTCGGACTCTGCCCTTAATGCAACTGCAAACATTGACCTAGATGACAATTACTTCAATATAACGAAGCGGCAAAAACGTCCTTTCAGCGACTTGAAGGACCAGTCGGAGTCATGTTACTCGGAAATAAAATCTTTGTTTACCGATCTCATAGCACAACAAGATAAAAAATTCGATTTATTGAACAACACAATGCTCGCAATTTCAAACCAAAATCTCGAGATACAAAAATCGATGATAACCATGAGTAGTCAAAACACAGAGTTACTCCAAAAAATTTGTACCTTAGAAAAAGAGAACTGTGAATACAAGACGCGAATAACAACAATAGAAAACAAGTTAGAACAACTGGAAAAACATTCACATAGTTCAACTATAGTTATTCGCAATATACCCAAGCAAACTAATGAGAATAAGCAATCTCTCACTCAAATGGTTCAGAATCTGGGTCAGACATTGGGACTGGATACTCCAATACAGTACTCTGAGATCAGAGACGCTTATCGCACAAAGTCTGAGGGAATCGTAATCGATTTTACTACAACTTATAGGAAAGAGGCCATTATATCTACATTTAAAAATCAAAATAAGTCCCGACGCTCAGACAAGGAGCCTATGTTCAACACAACTCATATGCTTCTACCCGGCCCACCACTCACAATTTTTATGTCCGAGTCCTTGACTCATAAAGTAAGCAGATTGTTTTTCGATGATAGCTCAGTGGTAGTGACGTCGGATACCGAGACGAAGGTCCCGGGTTCGAATCCTAAAATGAGCTTGAGCTTTCGGTGAAGGAAAACATCGTGAGGAAACCATAGCACGGTGGTAGGGTACTTTGTAGTACCCACCTGGCTGGCTACCACCCTCAAGTTGAAAGTCTGTCGCCAAGCACCTTTCGGTGTGTTCCGACAGCTGCACTTGAGAGCCAGTTCCTTCTAGGCTTTGTGTGCTTACCACCTTCGGCCGCATCCTCACTTACCATGGTGAGATTGCGGTCAAATACAGGCCTATAAACAGTAAAAAAAAAAAAAAAAAAAAAAAAAAAAAAAACATGGCCCGCCAAAACGTGAAAAATAAAAACCTTCTCGCTGCTTGGACATCTTTTGGGAAATTGTATGTGAAGAAAGAGGAAGGGGCTGTACCAATTCGTATCGAAGAAGAAGTCGATTTACTTAATATTTTCAAATGACTAGGTATGGATGAGCGCCGGTTTGTTTATTGCTCACACATAGCAATAAGACTGGTCTTAGTTTTAGTTTTAATTGTTCTTGTTTTCCTTCAACCTATATTGTATTATAGACACAATCGCTCACACATCGACACTTACATATACACACTCACACGACACGCATTTCATTCACGGTCAATACAGCTAATATACTACAACCATTTCAAGTCAGTTACACAAGCTCTAATATTGATTATTATTGTCATCCCAATTAAAAAACTAACTCCCTTTCATATTTTACGCCTCACACTTTGGCCTAGTGCTACCATCCACCCAGATCACAGTGCTCTTTTATTCTGTCATAGATACTTCGCAAGCTACGTGAGTTTCGTGGCTTGCTCACACCATATCATCTCTATACTAGTATGACGCAAAATATCGTAACACTAAACTCTGATCTGGATTCGTTTTCGGTGGCAAATTCTGTCAAGTGTGACATAGATGACGTAAAAAAATATATAGTTTCTAATAATTGTTCTCTTAATATTTTTTCCCAAAATATTCGTAGTATAAACTGTAATATACCCAATTTCATTACACTTTTGCATCGGTCCGCTATAACATGGGACGTCTTGGTGCTTTCTGAATGTTGGCTACCCTCGGCTAAATCCATACCTGAACTGGATGATTACAACTACGCAACTACAACTGCTCATAGGACACAAAACGAGGGTGTCGTCATTTACTATCGAAGTCAACTAAACGTATCGATTGAGGAGCCTCTTATAAGTGATGCAAATTGTCTTTTGCTGAAATTAAACTCAGATACTTGCATCCTCGGTATATACCGCCCACCTAGTCAGCATAATACTAGTCATTTTATCAACTCAATTGAGACTCTTCTCGCTACATTATGTGGTTTCAAAAATATTATACTTTGTGGTGATATTAACATAGATATTGTCACAAACAGTTCGGATAATCGATCCCACGAATATTTGAATGCATTGGCCAGTCATAGTTTGCTCCCTTGTCATGACATGCCAACGCATGGTAAAACGTGCTTGGACCACATGATGGTCAAAACTAATCTTGAGGCATCGTGTCTAGTCATCGAATCATCCATCACGGACCATGAGAGTGTAGCTATTAGCTTAATCCAGAAGGTTAATTTAGAGTACGTACTTAAAACATATAACCGTATCGATTTTGAAGGATTAGATAAAATAATACTTAATATCAACTTTGAACCTGTATTGATATGTAGTGATGTAAATGATGCTACAGATATGTTTGTGGATAGTCTATCTAGTGCTATCAGAGAAAACTCAAAGCCTGTTAAAATCCCTAATAGAAAACGAATTAGTAAACCTTGGATAACAAAAGCTTTATTACGTTGTATGCGGAATAGAGATAATCTTTACAAAAAACTAAAAAAAGACCCGGATAACGAAGTGCTTAAGACAACCTACAAGCGTTACAGGAATTTTTGTACCTCCCTCCTTAAGAAAACTAAACGCAATTATGAGAAGCAGGAAATTGAAAATGCAAGAGACGATAAAAAGAAACTATGGGATATTATTAAACAGATAAACGGCACAAATAAAGTAACTGACCACTCCTCACGCCTCATCTCAAACGCATACCCTGATAGAAGTGTAAATGACGTGAACAGATTTTTTGCGAGTGTCGGAAAGAATCTTGCTGAGACTATCACTAACTCAAATAACCCTAATGTAAATACGAACTATGAACTGAGTGATGAATCGCCTATCAATTCTTTTAGTTTACTGCCCACTGATGTTACTGAAATTACTCAACTTATCCACGGGCTTAAAGACAATTGTGCAGTAGGAACTGACCATATATCGAGTCGGATACTAAAGAGATATTCTTATCTGCTTGCCCCTATTATTACATACATTTGTAATCTCGCTATATCGAAGGGAGCTTTCCCGCGTGCATTCAAATCTGCTCTTATCAGGCCTGTGTATAAGTCCGGCGACGCAGACTGTGTAAACAACTTTAGACCCATCTCTATTCTACCAACGCTCTCTAAGATTCTAGAACGAATTATGAATATTCGTTTGGTAAATTTCTTAGAGTCTAATAACCTTATTTCATCTTTACAATTCGGGTTTCGTCGTGGTAAGTCTGCCAATGATGCAGTTCATGAACTGGTAAATACAATAGTATCCAATTTAGATATGAAACAGAAATGTCTGACGGTGTTTCTTGACCTGGCGAAAGCTTTTGACACAGTCTCTGTCCCCCACCTAATACTCAAGCTGGAAAGAATTGGTGTTCGAGGTCTTCCACTGAAATTATTTCAGGACTATCTCAGCAATAGGTTTCAAAGGGTCAAAATCGACCAGCTCATAAGTAGTGAGCTTCCTGTAAACGTTGGCGTCCCTCAAGGTAGCATACTAGGCCCAACTCTTTTCGTTATCTATATTAACGACCTGTGCCAACTACAACTTCGAAATGGCAAAATATTCACATTTGCAGATGATACCGCCCTTTTTTTCGAAGGTAACAATTGGGACGAAGTCTTTAACTCTGCACAGGTTGGGGTTGACAAAGTTGGTGATTGGCTTAGGAACAATGTGTTAACACTCAATGTCAGCAAAACTAAATACATTACGTTTGCCCTAAAACAGAATTTACTTCCCCGCTCTTCCTTGTCCATTACGGCCCATATATGCATGCCTGGGAATGCTTTGCTGTGCTCATGCCCTTCACTACAAAGGACTGATCACATTAAGTATCTTGGTGTGATTATTGACCAGTTGCTAACTTTCAAACCGCATATTGATGTTCTGGTGACACGCTTACGTAAACTTATTCACGTGTTCAAGACACTTAAGAATGTTGCTGATCAAAGAGTCATTAAAATGGTGTATTTTGCATTGTGTCAATCGTTGGTAACTTATTGCATCTCATCTTGGGGAGGTGCTGCGAAGACCCATCTAATTCATGTTGAGAGGGCACAGCGGTGTATACTAAAGGTATCAGCAGGTCTTCCCTTCCGCTATCCCACTACTGACCTCTACAAGAAATGGGATGTATTAACGGTGAGACAGGCTTTTGTATTGCACACAATTCTAAAAAAGCACTCGCAATTGGAATTTAATTCGGAACTGTTGTTGGAAAAGCGTCGCAAGGGTACTGTATGTTGCACCCAAATCTTACACACTAGTACTTCTCATAGATTTTTCCTCTTCTTCGGTAATTTCTTATACAACAAATTGAATAGTGTACTTAACATCTATCCATTACACACATTTGGTTGCAAGCATACGGTTACTAAGTTCTTAAAAGCGCTAAACTATGATGATACCGAAAATTTACTATGCCCATTATCCTAATACCTTAAAATCTGTTAGTCGAAATCTCGCTCACCCACGCATTACACTCTTACTCACACAAACATCACACATACAAACATCACACACACAAACCATTCTCCTCCAGCCACAGACCTCAAATACCCACCTTACACACGTTTAATTTTTACAACCTCACACTGTCTAATGGCCACTTATTAAATATCCTTTTATAACTGCGATCCCAAGGCATATGCCATAGGGTTAGACAGTACACAAATTTACACTTCCAAGTACCTTCATATACACACTTGTATTCTCACACTCCTACACACATACACAATTACTCATTTTCGTATATGTACTATAAAGTTAATGTAACTTTGTTTTTTATTATTTTTTATTTTATTTATTGTTTAGTCTTAAACTATTGTTTAATGTGCATTAGATGCATTTTTAGCGTTGTTTTAAATTTTCATTTCTTGTCTTGTTTTAATTTTAATTTTCTGTAAAGTTTAATTATAAAACAACTGTTATTTTCGATCCTAACAGTAAATGTATGTACCTAGTTCTTTTATAGACTCAAGACTAGGATCGATTATGCGGTGTGGGCCCTGGTGACCTGTAATACAGGTTTTTTTAAAACCTAAAGCAGGCACCAGCTCTCGCAAAGCTGGTTGATTAATTAGCCTTTGGAAATATGTTGTACTGCATTTATTCTTATCAACCTTCTGTGAGAGAAATAAATAAAAATTATTATTATTATTAATTATTATTATCATCAATCACAGTCCAAAGTCATGTTTTAGTAGAATGGTGGTCATTGTACTAAAAGGAGAATGGCGAGATTCCATACATGCTTGGACCTACATTTTTTTGTAACGTATATGACAACCACTGTTAAATTCCTGTAGATTAATAAACTGTTATGCTATTTCTAAAAAAAATTTTAACAAAAAAGCTGCAGTTTTTTTTTTATTTGAGTTAAAAGGTTTTATAGGTTATGCCGATTTTGACGTATCAAATGAGTAACGTTCGATATACCTATTATAAGTATATTTTAAAAATGTGGATGAAATCCATTTAGTTCTACCCGTTGGTTCTCGCGAGGGACGCGCGTCCTATTATAACAATTGTTGTCATTGTTATATTTTTAACCGCGAGCCAAGCGATTAATTATGATTTTACACTAGTTTTGTAGACAATAGAGACAGATAGATGCTGAATAAATATGTTCACGGACTCTTTGAAACAACTTGAAAACTCACGATACACATAATTTATTTCATTTCACTTCACTGGTGCACATGTATGATCGTTATTGGATAAAATCATATACAATACAACCCAAAATTCAAGAATTTATGAAAATAAAAATGAAAACGCAACGTCACTCTGCAAGTTCTCGCCAAAATGTCCTAAGCTCACATTGGTGTTTTGGAAAGAAAACTGAGTCGGTTCACCTCTACAAGTTATGACGTGACGGACCTACGTCTCAGCGAGTGAATCGAGACCACAGATCGAGACTGAATTTTTCGAATACCTACATTATTCTTTCATTCGAATCCGTCACTCAAATAAAATTGGACTCCAGTCGCATCACTAGAATAAATAAAAATAGCTGTCAAAATTTATTGAATGAACGCAGGTTTTGTTAGATCAGCCAGACAGGATTGATTATTTTCAATAAAAATAAACTCCTTTTCCATCATGACTTAGATATTCTTATATATAAAACTGAAAATATCACGTTTCAGGATGTGGATTCCATCAAAGAACACAAAGTTAGCTGTTGGTAAGTGTTGTAGTTTTTTTTTATTCAATCAACATTACACTGCAACTTGTGGATACATCCTGCCAATTACAGCGGAAACGCAATAACATGTTATGAATTTAAAATATTAGTTTTTATTTTCGCTTGCTTTTATGGGCTTTTGATTCATCATCATTGAACCTTTATTTAACACACTGAGCCATTGATTACTCAGTGTCATTACATCTCTTTTTTTTTGCATGTTTTCAGTAAAAAAAACTATACAAAAAATAAACAATTGAAACAATTATCACTTTATGTTACTAAGCACTAATTTAAAATAAAAAAATAGCTGGATCATGCCATTTGACTTGTGATAGAGTTGGTTCTCGCGAGGGATGTGCATCCTATTATAACAATTGATGTTATTGTTATATTTTTAACTGTGAGCCAAGGTAATAAGGATCTTAATTTAAGGGTACAAAGTTATGTTCCCTTTACTTTCTTTAATAATTTGAATTGTGGTAAAAAAATAACCATGAAAACAATTGTTATCATAGAACCAATGGGTTAAAGAATATTCCATTTCAAATAATAATAAATAAATATCCTGGGACATTCCTCACACACGGTCATCTGATCACAAACTAAGCAGAGCTTGTACTATGGAGACCAGATAACTGATATAATAGATATACTAGGTACTTTTTGTTTGAAAATACATACTTAATATACATAATTACACCCAGACTCAGGACATACAGATATGTTCATGCATACAAATGCATGTCCTGTGTGGGAATCGACCCCACTAGCTGCGGCGCATTAGGTGAACCTTAACCAACTGGCCCATCAAATGATGTTTGGCAACCAAAATTTTTTTTGCTTTTATATTACACATTATTAAAGTATTATCACCTAGTGTAGTGCGATTAATGATTGTGTGATCTTTGGTAATGGTAGTGACATGGATTAAAGTTGACTCTTTGGGCAGCAGTAAAAAAAAAATTATTTCTATTGTAATAAAAACCTGATCGGGCTTACTGATGAGAGGTTTTAGTTTACCTTCGATTTTATTAAATTTCATCTGAACCAAGATTTCATTTACAAACAGAACATTTGTAGGAGTTATAAGTGTCATCATCATCATCATCAGCCTGTAGTCGTCCACTGCTGGACATAGGCCTTTCCCAGTAGTCGCCACATCTTCCGGTCCTCCACTTTTCGCATCCACCCACCGCCCGCCAAGGTTCGCAGGTCATCGGTCCACCTAGCGGGGTCTCCAAAAATAAAGTTTGACTTTGATGCAAATTGGTACAGGTTTTTTTTTTTTTTTTTTTGTTCTACTTTAATCTGCAATCAGTCCCCGAACTTTGAGCAGATGTGTTGGGCGTCTGTATGCTGTGAGAAGACCGGTCCATCGACCATTCTTCTCTTCAATTTAAGTCCAGTTCGACTATGTGGTTACGTTTAAGTCTCTTTGGATGGTTTATCAACAGTCAAAGTCAAAGTCAAAGCCATTTATTCAATTTAGGCCCCAGAAGGGCACTTATGAAGGTCAAATTTACTGAAGTTGCCACCGGTTCGGAACTCGGCCTTCAACTGAGAAGAATCCGGCAAGAAACTCAGCAAGGTTACATTTTTTATATATTTTTTGGACAATCTGACTATGTTTGGCTTTTTTTTCCAAATAATTAAAAATAAAAAAGATATACCTAAGCATAGATACAGACGAAAAACAGTAACTCCGCTGCTAGGGGATTTGGATGGGTAGCAAGTCTTTGCTTATAGCCAGTAGCGTATTGTTTTATCTCATCGCTAACTGTGTCAAATTTAAGCTCTTGGTGCAATTCGCTGTTTCTTAGGAACCAAGGGGCGTTGGATAGGTTACGTAAGATGCCATTTTGTGCTCTTTGTATAATTGCAATATTGGAGTTGCAGGCCGATCCCCAGAGCTGAATGCCGTAAGTCCATATCGGCTTTAGAACAACCTTGTAGATTAGGAGTTTGTTGTCTGTGCTCAGCACTGAATTTCTTCCAAGCAACCAGTGTAACCCTCGATATCTTTGGTTCAGTTGCTCGCGTTTCTTTTGTAGGTGCATCTTCCAAGTAAGCTTTCGATCCAAGTGCATGCCTAGGTATTTCACCGACTCGTTGTGTGGCAGGGTGGTATTTCCTAGGCGTACAGGTGGGCAGTCTCCAGGACGGAGGGCAAATGTAATATGGGTTGACTTGGAAGTACTAGCTTTAATTCGCCATTTTTTGAGCCAATCTTCAATTTTGTCCAGCCCATTTTGAAGGTTTTGTGAGGCTTGGTTGCGATCTTTACTACTTGCCAGGATAGCAGTGTCATCGGCAAATGTAGCGGTTCCTACCTCGGGTGTTTCTGGCAGGTCACATGTGTAGATAGTTTACAGGACTGGGCCTAGCACCGATCCTTGGGGTACTCCAGCCCCAATATCGTAGAACTTGGTTGTATATTCACCGTCTTTGACTTGGAATATTCTTTGGAAATTGGTACAGGTATTGGTCCATATATCCATGACCTTGCTCCTTTGTTAATTATTTAGGTACCTGCTGAATGATGTTTTGCGGACCTTTACTAAATATATTTTTTTTTTTTGTTTTATTACTGCTTCATGGCAATCTGTTTTTGAACAATAAGCCACTCTTTTGTCCGATTTAATTTTCTGGGAATAGTCTGGGTTAAAGAGAGATTATGTCCAGCGACTAAACTCTCACTCTTGGTTGAATCTAGAGGTCAGATTCGGGATGCTATGTCTCTTTAGTCTTCTAAATTGAAGACTACCAATCCCTCGCAGTTGACAGGCAAGCTCGTTGATATGGGTAGATAATCGCTGCTGGTAGTTCTTGCTATAACCTGCTACTTCCTGTTTGACTGTTTTGATGTTAAGATCTTTCTGAATGAGACTGTTGCTCACGTACCAAGGTATGTTAAACATGGTTCTCATTGTTTTGTTTTGAAACCTTTCAAGCATCTCTATGTTACTGTTGCTAGTAGTTCCCCAGAGTTGGATCCCGTATGTCCAGATAGGTTTGATAATCGTTTTGTATATACTCATTTTGCTGTTATTATTCAATTGAGAATTATGTCCAACATGCTTCTCAATTTTATGTCTAATTGCTTTCTTTTTGACCAGATATGTTTTCGCCAGGTAAGCCTTCTGTCTAGATGCATGCCCAAGTATTTTGCATTATCTGCTTGGGGGATCTGCTTGTTATTTATTTTTACTGGAGGACATGTCTGTTTCCTTAAAGTAAAGGTTACTAAATATGACCAACATAATTTAAAAGTTGTAATTTTTTTATTGATGGGACATTTAATTGCTGTGCAAGTCCTTTTCACCAACTATACACCATACATGGAGACATTTGAAGTGAATTACTAATAATAATATATTACATAAAAAAATTACACTATAAAAATCAAAAATATGTACTTATTTAATATCACTGACTGTACCTGGTGCACGCGATACACCGCTATAGGTACCAATATGTACCATTGCTTAATGGGGACAACCCAAAAAATTTTGTTCACTACTGTAGTACAAGTCCTCCTCAAACTTTCTATGTTGTAATTTTCTTCTGCATATTATTAATATTTTATTATCTTGTAAGACTGATGCACAAGTCTGTTTCAGCTGTCTTCAATTGGAAGGGTGATGTCAGATCAGGTTTGCCTCTGGAGATTGGGGAGACTGTTCAAATATTAGAAGAAAATGGAGGTAATTTTTTTAACTTATCATGATTTTATATATAAAAAGAAATACAAATATTGGTTGTATTTTTCAAAAGCATCAGTTTTAGGTAAACTACTAGAACTTCGAATTTCGATTCCTACTTGTTACCTACTTATACTATATTAGATACCTACCCATATTGGCACTTAAGAGGCCGTTATCAATATCGAAACGGGCCGAATTAGGTATTTGACACGTCCACGCACACGCGGGAACGCTCGGTCGCGTGTGTGCGTGAGTCCGGGAGTCATTGATGGTCAATCCGGCGATAAAATGGTTTTGATCCATTGATATTTTTTACATGTCTTTTACTTTTTGGTTTTTTCTATTGAAATAAAATGTCTTGGTAGTAAATCAAATCAAAATCATCAATACCGGTTTGGAAGGTTGCATTTGCTGAGAAATGCCGGTAATAAACTCAGCAATGACTATTTTCAAAAACATTTTAGATTTATTACATAACTATATATATAAATGAATTGATGTTCGTTAGTCAAAATTACTGGTCCTAGATACTGGTCCGATTGCTCTCAAAATCGATATTTGACAGTCCTCGGGGTCACAAAACAAGAATCTTTTCTCAGAATTTTGAAAAAGTATCCGCCATGTTGAACTTTTTAGATACCGGTCCGATTGTTCTCAAAATCGATATTTGAGAGTCCTCGGGGTCACAAAACAAGAATCTATTCTCAACATTTTGATAAAGTGTCCGCCATTTTGAACTTTTTAGATACTGGTTCGATTGCTCTCAAAATCGATATTAGAGAGCCCTCGGGGTCACAAAACAAGAATCTATTCTCAAAATTTTGAAAAAGTGTCCGCCATATTGAACTTTTTATATACTGATCCGACTACTCTCAAAATCGATATTTGAGTGTCCTCGGGGTCACAAAACAAGAATCTTTTCTCAGAATTTTGAAAAAGTGTCGCCATGTTGAACTTTTTAGATATTGGTCCGATTGCTCTCAAAATCGATATTTGAGAGTCCTCGGGGTCACAAAATAAGAATCTACTCTAAAAATTTTGATAAAGTTTCCGCCATGTTGAACTTTTTAGATACTGGTCCGATTGCTCTCAAAATCGATATTTGAGAGTCCTCGGGGTCACAAAACAAGAATCTATTCTCAAAATTTTGATAAAGCGTCCGCCATTTTGAACTTTTTAGATACTGGTTCGATTGCTCTCAAAATCGATATTAGAGAGTCCTCGGGGTCACAAAACAAGAATCTTTTCTCAAAATTTTGAAAAAGTGTCCTCCATATTGAACTTTTTATATACTGGTCCGATTACTCTCAAAATCGATATTTGAGAGTCCCTGGGGTCACAAAACAAAAATCTATTCTCAAAATTTTGAAAAAGTGTCCGCCATGTTGAATTTTTTAGATACTGGTCCGATTGCTCTCAAAATCGATATTTGAGAGTCCTCGGGGTCACATAACATAATATAATAATAATAATAATAAGTATTTATTGCCAGCAAGATTATTGTAACATGTATATAAAATTAAGACAGAAAATATGATATTCTTACAACTAAAGTAGCTTAACATCGAGTCCTAAGCTAAGCAGAGCTTGTATTTTAGGACCCAGAGAATGCGATACATTATATTTTTAACAGGTAAGACAAGATGTGAACACGAAAACGAGAGGCAAATACAAATTAGGTTAATTATGTGGAGTAAACAATCAAGAAGAACATTAAACTAAATAAAAAGGTAATAGTTTTAGGTATTAAAAATATTGGCATGTTTTTTTTTTTGTGTATGGTGTTTGTGTGTATTGTGTGGAGTGTTTTTGTGTGTGTATGTATTTGTGTGTCTGTCAAGTGTGTGTGTGTTGTTTTTTATTTTATTTTGTGCATGGGAGATGATTTTTGTTCATAACAGGTTTTCTGTATCATTGTACGAAAGTGTTAGAAGCCATTTTTTTATAGTGCTTATACAGGCGGATACTGGGAGCTTTTTTATGTCACATATACTTGCGACTTTGTTATACGTACGAGGAAGGGAGTAAGCTGGGCATCTTCTAGCCAGTTGCGAATTAGCTGTAGGAAGCGGAAGTCTGAAAACACGCTTACTAAGAAGTTCGTCATAGTCTGGTCTGTTTCTGAGACTCTTGTGGGATTTTTTGGTTGCACTTAGTACAAACAGTTGCCTTACACGAAGAACTCCAAAATCAGCGTAAAGACAGTCGGTGGAGTACCGGAAGGGCTTTCTTAGGGCGACCTTTATCAGCGCCCGCTGGGCTCTTTCCAGGTTGATAAAGGTACTCTTTCCAGCGCAACCCCACACCGAGACACAGTACTGCAGAAGAGACTGGCATAAGGTCATGTACACTTGGCGTAAAATATTCATAGGAGTACAGTCCCTGAGCTTTTTCATGACGTAGATGAGTTTTCTTACTCGTCCGCACAGGGAGGCTATGTGTAAATTATAAGATAGGTTTTCGTCGATTATGATGCCTAGGTATTTCAACGAGTCAGTGCGTTCGATATTGAGACAGGAACACGAGTGAGACCGAATACCAGCCGAGCAACTATGAGCTCTAAGTTGCAGCGCAGAGGGAGGACTGGAAGTGACTGTTTTGGAAAATGCTATATATTTTGTCTTGCTGACATTTAGAGTAAGTAAGTTCCTGTCCAGCAAGTGGGCTACATCTGACAGACCATCTTCAGCAAGGCAGTAGACCTGATCCCAAGAAGCACCGTGAAATAGTATCACGGTATCGTCTGCATACGTGATCATCTCAGCGTTTTTTAACGAGACGTTAAGGATATCGTTAAAATAAATAATAAATAAAGTGGGGCCAAGGATACTACCCTGCGGTACACCGAAGTTGATATTGAGTGGGTCACTGGAGTGAATACCTATCTTAGTGTATTGTTTTCGATTGGATAGGTAGCTTTTAAACCAGTCAAGAGTAACTCCACGTATACCAGCCGACTCCAATTTCGCCAGAAGTAGGTCAACTGAAACGGTATCGAATGCTTTCGCAAGGTCCAAAAAAACACCTAGGCACCTATCGCCTCTTTCAGTGTAAGATGATACAAGATTGACTAGAAGTGTAGCAGCGTCTTCAGTAGACCTACCTCGTCTAAAGCCGAACTGCCTATTCGAGATCAATTCGTGTTTCTCTAAAAAGTTAACCAAACGGTGGTTGACAATTTTTTCCAGAACTTTAGAGATAATACTAAGCAAAGTAATGGGCCTATAGTTGTTCGGCAGCTGTTTAGGTCCACTTTTATAAATGGGAGATACCGCTGCAATCTTCCAGCATTCAGGAAATATACCGGACTCCAAACTTAAATTGAAAATATGCGTTAAAGGGAGAATTAATGACTCAAGAGATTTTTTAAGTAGGGGAACAGTTATCATATCAGGGCCGGGAGAGCTATCTTGCTTAAGATTACAAATTATTTTGCGAATTTCTAAAGGATCCGTGGGATACAGGAAGAGTGAGTGAGTGACAGAATTACGCGGTCTATGTTCTTTAATAAGGGAGTCCACAGAAATGCTGAGTTTGGATAAGATATTGGAAGCTAGATTTGATCCTACAGAGACAAAATGTTGATTGCAGTTATTGAGAGTAACTTTCTCGTCCTGGCCCGAAGCAATCAGACCAGAGGAGTCATAGCGACTCGGTGCATAAGAAATGTTTTTAATCACCTTCCATAATTTTTTTGGATCTTCCTTATTTCCATCTATTAGCCGACTATTGTAGTCCTGTTTTATTCGCCTAAGAAGTCCGTTGCAGAAGTTGCGGTACCTTGCATAGACCTTTTGTAGGTCATGATCATCAGGATAAGTACGAGTATCACGGTGAAGCTTATCGCGGTGCCGCATACATCTGATTAGACCCGGGGTAATCCAGGGCTTAATAATAATCTTACTACTGCTGATATATTTTTTGCTTGTGTGTTTGCTTATAATTGTAGATAAACATTCATTAAAAGAAGTAACTACTGAGTTAAGATCCTGGTTTCTAGTGATAAAGGACCAGTCCCAGTTGGCTAGCTCCTCAGCAACGGCATCGAAATCGGTTTTGAACCTCCAGTGGGATTTGTTGGAAACACTTTTTCCTAGAAAATTTAAACCTGCAATGACAATGTCATGGTCAGTGATAGAAGATTTGCAGACGAGGCCGGAGGACTGTGTGTTTGTCTTAATAAATATGTGGTCTAGACATGCTTGACCTCTGGTTGGCGCTGTTATTGCCGGCAGCAAGCCATGAGAAGCCATAAGACAAAGGTAATCCGAGCGTTGGGTATCCGAAGGACCGTAAATATCGATATTTAGATCACCGGCGACAATAACAGTAGCTTTGTCCTTTATCCCGAGGAGAGATGAGTCGAGTGAATTCAGAAACTGACTAATATTAGAGGTAGAAGGTGATCTATATATGCCTAGAATGGCTATTTTATCATTAATATATAACATGAGACTATCAGCATCATCCAAATTATGATCAATCGCAACAGTCCTGTGAGATGACTTAATGTAAGCAACAACACCACCATTTTTATTCATTTGTGTCGGAGATCTAAACGTTGTGTACCCTGGGAGATCGTTTATTGGAAGGAATAGAAGAATAAATAGATTCTTGTTTTGTGACCCCGAGGACTCTCAAATATCGATTTTGAGAGCAATCTGACCAGTATCTAAAAAGTTCAACATGGCGGACACTTTTTCATAATTATGAGAAAAGATTCTTGTTTTGTGACTCCGAGGACTCTCAAATATCGATTTTGAGAGCAATCGGACCAGTATCTAAAAAGTTCAAAATGGCGGACACTTTTTCAAAAATTTGAGAATTGATTCTTGTTTTGTGACCCCAAGGACTCTCAAATTGAAACAAGGCCAGGATACGTTGCTCCGCTATGGATTTCCAATGCCTACCCTCCTACTCCATCATCATACCCTGAAAACCATACATGGTCAAAGTTCATCTAACGACAATTCAACAACCCCAAACACGGCTAGCATACGATTCTCCACTATGGAGTTCCAGTGCTTGCCCTTCTTCTCCATCATCAGACCCTGAAAACCATATATGCTCAAAGTTCATCTTAAGACAATTCCAAAAAGCCTAAACACGGCTAGGAAACGTTGCTCCGTTATGGAGTTCCAGTACCTACCCTCCTACTCCATCATCAGACCCTTAAAACTATACATGGTCAAAGTTCATCTCAAGATAATTCCAACATGTCCAAACACGACCAGAAAGCATGTTGAAATCATCACATAATATTTGAAATAATAATAAATAACATTAATTACCAAAGAATCAAGAACTCACGGTCGCACTATTTTCGTCTGTAACTGAGGGCGTCGACTCGTCGCGTCGTACGTAGAGTGTCAACTCGGTGCGCAGAGCAGAGCGATACGTCCACCCTCTGGAAGCGCTCGGCGCGGTCTGCTGACTCGAGGCTTGCGTCGAGTATTATATTGCGCGATTTAGGTAGTTTTAAAAGATTTTTTAAAGCCACAATTTTTTAGTTTTTTGAACTTTTTTTTCGGGAATTGGTTTGATTTTGAGCTGAAGTTTATTTATGTTATTTTAGTTTTCAAAAACGAGAGTTCTAAGTAGCCAAAATCAAAGGCAATACTTAACCCAAATTCTCTACAATTTGACTAAGTTAAATATTTTTTTACTCAACATTTTTATATGAAAGTGGTAAAAAGTGATTGGTTTATTTTATAGATAACTTTCATAGTAATATATTGTAATTTTTTCGTACCGTTTAGACGTCAAGAAGATTCTTAAATATGTGATATTCTAAACCTCTTACAGCAAAAATTCAGAAACAGCCATCCGTTAAAACATCGATTAATCGAAATTAAATAATAAAAATCAAAAAGTAGCCCGTTTATTAGATCATAATTGAAATGATCTTTCATGCTGTGAATTCAAACTTATAGAAATACAGCATTTTAACTGTAAAATCACGTCTGTTAAATTAGGTAAATTAGCGAAATCGGCAAAATTATGCCAACGGAGTCTTAATACCTAGTGAGACTTATTGATATTCTTCTCAGTTTAAGTGTATTGCAAACCAATGGGAAATTACCTAATTAACAATTAAGGTAGCGAACAGCCATATGGCACGCCTGATTTACCATTGCCTATAGACAACACTAGGGGTATCAAGAGGTGGTGCTATGCCGGCTATGGAACAAACAAAGAACAGTTATAAAATACTAGTTGTCCCCAGCCACAGTTTGACCAGCGTTACCGGGATAAAAAGTAGCCGTACACTCGGAGATAATGTAGCTTCCTATTAGTGAAAGATTTATTAGAATACGACTGGTCGTTCCAGAGATTAGCGCGTTTAAACAAACAAAAAATCCGTTTTTTATATTACCTACTATTGATTTTGTAGTCATAAACAACTTTAATCTATTTACAGGATGGTATAGAGGATTCAGTACAAAGAACAGGTCGGCTTGGGGTATATTTCCTGCCTGCATTGTATCAATTCGGCCATGCATAGTCAAAGGTTCGGGAGCAACTGCCATTGCAGAGTTGAAAGACGATCCATTGGTCCGGGAGATCGCCTGCGTCTTAAGAGAATGGGCTCGCCTTTGGAAAAAGCTTTATGTGGTATGATTCTCAAATTTCCTTATAGACTAAGCTTAGAAGAGGTAGCAATGTGCATTCTGATTTGTATCTAATCTGATGTTTATTTTCAAGTGGAATATTATGTTATTTTCATTCAAAGATGGGAGTGATATCTATTTTATATGAAACATTAGCTGTAGTCATCTCATGTTTATTTATTTTTATAAAAAGAAAATAACTAGCTTGGTGAAGATGGTGAGTGAGCAAGAGATAGAAATCCAAAGGTCTAGAAAAAAAAACAATTAGATGTTGCAAAGAAGTAACTGCTATTAGGGCAAAAATCCTATGGAAAAATACAAGTACAAAATAATGAAAAAGAAAATTAAATTCGGGATAAATTGCGAATAGAAAAACTACAAGAAAATATAGCTTTTGGTCAACCAGCACCTGTAACCAATCTACTATAGGAACCGTATATTAAGAAATCGAGCTCGAAAGTGGCGTGTCTACTCTTTGTTGACTAGGTACCCACTGTCCTTGCTGCCGCATCAGATCATGATTTCTAGGAATAATCGGTACTATGTCAGTGGGTATAAGTAAAATGGGCCAAATTTTACTTAAAATCATATAATTTAAACGAGTTTAAAAAAGCATTGTCTGTACAGATTTCACATGATATTTTCCCCAACCGGTTCGGCCGATCATACATAATTTAGTATTCATTATTTCTATACTTTTTGGCAAAGATTTAACTTCCTACAGATGTATTTTGCATTGCTAATGAACAGTTTAACTAGTTTCTTTGTTTAATACCAGCTAAAACTTGTGAATCATTGTTTGTCACACTCGCTTATTTGTTTCTTTTTGTACCGAAACTGCGTTAAAGTGATGTCCACCTATATCTGTCGTAATGTCAATAACCTACTCTATTTATATAAAGGTATAGAAAATCATAGCAAAATATGCAGAATATCTCAACTACCTAATCTCAACCTTGAATCTCAGCCTTGAATATTTCTAAGGAAACCTGAAAATTATTTAATGTTTTCATTTAATATGGCGCATTTGACAACCTCACTGTGGTTAGTAATAATGATGAAGCCTAGAAGGGAATTCTCTTGTTAAACCACAAATTACCCTTTTACAATGCACGGGTTTTTTAACTAAAATTTTGCCTCGATTTGTCAAGTAAACAAACCTAAAAATATTTTCCTTCAGGAAAGTTAGGACTAAAAGAGCGCTCGTTACTCGCAAAAATGATAATATTCTTGGGACATTCTTCACACACTGCTGTCTGATCCCAAAATAAGCAGAGCTCTATGGAAACCAGATAACTAGATAATAAGTTTTGTTGTGGATTATCAAGAGTAATAATCAGGCTAGTAGTTGGTAGTTTTTTTATTTTATACAAGCTGTCCCCCACGGTTTCACTCTGGATAAAAAGTTGCTTATCCTTCACCATACCATAGGCTAAACTGCATGCCAAATTTCATGATAATCGGTTTTGTAGTTAAGGGTTGAAAGCGTAACATACAAACAAACTCACAATCGCATTTATAATATTAGTTAGGATAGTCATAGTTCTTCAAATAAATTCTAATAAAGTATTACTACCTATCCCCCGCAGTTTCACCCGCGTTCTCGGGATAAAAAGTAGCCTATGTCCTTCCCCATACCATAGGCTATCTGCATGCCAAATTTGATGATGATGATGATCCGTTGAGTAGTTGAGGCGTGAAAGCGTAACAAACATACAAACAAACAGAGTTATTAGTATTACAGAAAGTATTAGTATGGATTAGTATGGATGGATAGTAAACATAAGGATTATTTTGCAGGAGCGCGAAACCTACAGATTCAGCGCTGTAGCGAAGGTGATGCGAGAACTCCTCAGTGGAAGACGGGCTCTACTTGCTGGCACTTTGACCCAGGACCAGACTAGGGCGCTTAGATTGAAACTCGTCGCCAAGTTGGACTGGGGGAATAGGTGAGTGTTTTTGTTTTGTTACTTATATCTCAGAGTATATAAATACTACGTACAACAGAGAGACAGCGCCCATACTTCAAAAGTTACCACCGTAACTCGCGCAAGTACAGCGCCGGTGGTGAGATTGAGGTACTAATTGCTATTCTTGGTACGTAAGATGTAAAAGTGACTACAGCAATGTTTGTTTTTCAGTAAATGACAACAGATGACACTGACTGTTGAAAGAATGTAATTTTAAAGAACAGTGGGCACATTTGTAAAAGATTTTGTTTTTGTGTAAGAGAGGTAGAGCGTAGTATTTACTCGCACAAAGGCTTTTTCCCAAACTACTCCATACTTTTGTTCAAAAAAGATAAGAATTCCATACATTAAGTGCTAAACTAATCCAAAGAATTATTATTATGTTATTCAATTCTAAAAATACTGATTTTAAGTTGCATCTTACTCCACGGGAGTGACAATTCCCAAAATACTCTAGCTATTGTTCATCAACAATTCGCAAACTCCTCCATCGAAATTATCGAATTATTACTAAATATTAAATTGCATTATACCACATAAAATGTTACGAAGAAGTCACAGTATTTATAAGCATAATAACAAAATCATGCTGACTAAACTTTTCTTTATATTGTACTAGCTTCCGCCCCGTGGTTTCACCCGCGTTCCCGAGGGATATATTGTTTTCCCGGGATAAAAAGTATTCTATATGTTAATCCAGAATATATTCTATCTGTATACCAAATTTCATACAAATCCGTTCAGATGAATAAATCTAAGCTTGTTTTGAAAAGAGTAATTACAGAGTTTATTTCCGGCTCTTCTCAGCAAATACAACCTTTCGAACAAATTCAAATTCAAAATTCGAATGGTATTAGAGTATTAGAGTCAGACTTTCCATAAGTGCCTGCGAAGGTCTATTTGAATAAATGATTTTGAATTTTGAGATGTTGAAGCATGATAGAGGGACAAACATCCAAACCCACAATCATCCAAAATTTCACGTTTATAATATTTGTGAGATGAGATTAGAGTGACTAGATTTACTCGCTTTTCCCGAACTCTGTCTCTGTTATCTATTCACTTAAAAATAAAATTTTATTCAAATATAATACTAGGATAACATAAGCTTGAAGGAGTTATCTCTAATACCTCCAACAAAATTGGTAAAAAACCTGGTTAAATTTTTTCCCAAGTTTAAAATATATATATAGGATACCCGGACGGACGTCGAGCGCCACTCGTGAGTTAGTGTAGATGTTAATAGAGATTGTTGACTTTTTTGTATTTTTGTTTGTAATGAATAAACTAAAAACTAAAAGAACGATTTAAAAAATGTTTCACCAGTCGAATCATATTGTCATTTATCACTGAGTGACATAATTGGTGACAAAGGATATATATTTTTTTAAATTGGGAGCCCTGCGATATTTCCAAAAGACCTTGCTTGAAACTACAGAATGAAAATATAGTCATTTATATTTGCACACGAATTTCCGATCACTCTGGTGAGAATATAACTGTTAGTATTCCATTTTGTTCGTACGCCTACTTGAGGGCGCAAGGGTATTGCTTGCACCCGGGCGCTATATAGGTTAGAGCCGGCCCTGATTAGGAAACGATGAAAAACTTGTCAAGATAGCAATTTCTAAATCTACTATAAGTTTTAAAAATCACTTTAATACCGAGCGAGCGAAGCGTCTCCGTTTCAGCTTGGACAAAAATGCTTTCGTATGTATGTCCAGGTCGCATTTCTCAACCGATTCTCCAGAAATTTTGTTACCAGGTTCAGTGATTTACGAATGGATTTAATCCTTTTGTCGATATAAAAGACTTATTAAATAAGTTGTTCTTATTTGATATTTTGTTGAATAAATGAAACCAAGATAACTTTTTCAGCACTAGATACAGATTTAAGCCCATAAAAACAAATGAAATACAATTGGGATGAAACTGCACATTGTTCTTTAAAAAAAAACATAGTAGATTTCAAAATATTTAGACTATATTTATTTACATTTGAAGTTTCTGCTTATTAGAAACAGCTTATTATTAGATTAATATTATTATTATTTGATTGTTTTGATTTTAGGCGATTAATTGAAATAAAAATAATCGACGCTTAGGCCATCTATGTAAGATCGAAAGATTTAAATAAAATTACATAAATTGCAAATATTAAAAATACGAGTTTTAAACATTAATTTGATTAAATTATATAAATAATTATCATCAAATTCTGTTTCCTTGCAATAAAGCTCAATAAAAAGTAATTTAATAGCGATTTGACTAAGAATTATTTTTCAATCAGTCCATACGATGTTTGTAGCGACATCTTTACGTGTGAATTCTACACTAATTATAAAATGTATGTGATTGACCAGACATGCTTATATTAAGCTTCAGTATGCCATGTTATAAAAGAGGATGTCTATGTACCAGTTACTTAGCACAGGCCTTAATGGAACACATCTCGCTATCCCGTAATGACAATAAAAATGGCCTTCATAAAATAGTAACAATTTCGTCTATCGGCACTCTCTTGGTCAATCCTCTGGTACTGCTTTAGTGCATCTTCTGTCATTCCGATTTGTCAAGCGCATAACTTAGATTCACATGGCGGTATTTTGTTTTAAGTTTTTTTAGATATAGTATCAATTGCTTTACGACAAAGGATTATCTTCATTTCATTCGGGATATAGTGTGTTAAGGATTTCTCTGGATATTTATTTATTTAGATAATAACTTATTAGAGATATACTTAGAAATGCAGAATTCAAGTCTTTCATGTTATTTATATCTCTTAATTTCTGTGTGTTTTGTGTGGGGTGTGTATGTTTATTACTTTAAAATAAAACAGCATGATATAATTTTATTTGTTTAATTGAGAGACATCCAAATCACAGTATAGCAAACAAAGAAATTGTCATAGTGGCACTTCCTAAATATAATAATTTACTCAATCTGTGTCAGTGTAGGAATGATATCGTTACATGTATCCTTAACTAGTATTCAAAATATATTTAACGTCACAGATATACTGCAAGATATATCATGATTATTTAACTATTTATATGCTGTAAACTGGCATGGTCAGTGCGGAAGACTTTTGAGATTCCAGAACTATTCATAAACCATACTATTAATCTTAGCCTATGAACAGAGTTTAACAACATGCAATTGGTCCCTTGATGCAATTAACAATTGTTAAGAGTACATCAATAATTTCAGTTTATAAAAGTGACATTACAAATGTGTTTACAATGGCACAATACTTATCGAGTAAATTACATGAGTAAAAAAATATTCTATACATAATTCAACATTTTATCCTTCGCACCGAAATCTTAATACTACATTGGTCTAATATCAAATGCAAATACACTTTTGAATTTAAGAAAAAGTTTTGTACTCATTGTATAACTTCACAACTTAATGGCAATATAATTTCCTATAGTCAATGAATACGTCACTTAATGAAGTTTACTAGGAAATAAAAATAATAAAAGCCATAATAGTAAAAAGCTAAACTAACTACTATTAAATGAGGATCTTACACTACACTATTGTGTAGTCGATATGTCTTTTATGCGCATCGACTCATTATTTAATAAATAATAAGAAGATGTATACAAAGTTCGTTTGAGAAATAAAACTAAATCTTATGTCATATGCCTTAACAATGTAAAATATTATTTAACTCGCAGTTAACAATAAAATTACACATGTAATTTATTTTTAATGACCATGTAGGATGACAGGCATATCATCATTTCCTAAAGTGGTATTCCACGGGTATTATAAAATATAACTATAATTACTTACTAACCTAACTGCCAATTACATCCCTTAAAACATATTTCCCAGTTTGACTCTTTACTAACAGTTTCGCACAAGTAGTATTTGCCAAACGTTCTGCTACTGCAGGCAGGCTTCAAAATGTATGCAGCTAACAACGCCACGATATACCCCGAAATTCGAATATTAAAAATAATTTAGCTACTTCAATAAACCTTGTATAATAAATTTCATTGAATCGCAACCTACATTAAATTTTTTATGCTACAAAGGCAAACGGTGGTTAAAAGGAATGTCATGTTTAGTTGCAACATTGTGCACGTTGGTACATTACTGGAATTTTTATGTTGTACTCAAATGAACAACAGTCATTTAGATAACGAGCAGTACACACAGGAATACATTCAAAATAGTTATTAAATATGAACAAACAAGTGTGCCATCAATACATGGTTTGAGAATATTTTGTTTGATAACTAGTAGAGGAACTTAGATATTATATTCATTCGAAAAGGCCATCTATAGCCTGGCATTCTGGTGTTCATACGGGACACTTCTTTCGTTTCAGTGCGGCTAGTTGAATAGTCCGTAAAATATTCAACAATATCCGTCCCGCATCGAACAAGTTCTTAGATTAAATCAGCCTTGAATTTCCAAAAGATCACTCAAAAAATGTATTCGAGACATGCATTGAATATTACCAGTGAATTGGGATGTCCAGTGTACTGATCTATGTATCAAAATACTCTTACGTTTCGGTCTCTTTAGAGAATTTTTCAATGTCTGGATATATCGGTGTCATCTCGAGGGTTGAGGGGGCTGAAGGCGCGTTGGAGCCGAGGTGCAGTCGCCGTGACAACTCGTCTAGAACCTCGCCAAATACGCGCAAGGACATGTTCTGGCCTAATAAATGAAGAAGTAGGAAATCGCCAACCTGGAAATAAAATTGGAAATTCTTAGTATCCACATAGATTACATATCTAAATAGTTAAGTTGCCTTAAACCCTAATCTAATTCATATTAATAATTATCAAACGTATTTCAATACAGATTAATATAACTAATTAAAGAATTTGACTGGTCTGTCTACGAACCTGAGTCTTCCTGACAAGAGCTTCGACTCCGTTGGGAGTACCGAATCGGAATCGTCGCTTGAGAATCGTTTCGCGAGTGCTTGGTAGGAGTATCACAGCAGCAGAGTACACTAAGGCCAAGCCAGACACTAGTGCTAGGATAATAAACCTGTAAAGAAAACTAAATTAAATTTTCGCCCCATAATTTTAAGACTGGTTTTAGTTTGTTAAAAGAACAACATCTTATGAAAAGCCTCTGCATAACTACACATACCAGAACCACAGGAAGATGAAAATCTTTTCATTAAGAATGTTCAAAGCCAGAACGCAGAGCGCATCGTGTTTCTGTAATGTTCCGGAGGCACCAAACTTGTGGAATGTACATTTTGTTATTCTCGGGAATACTTCAATCTGGAAAAGAATAATTATACAAAATCACTAAAAGCATACATACTATGTTAGTAAAATATTTCTCAGGGCACTTTATGGTATTATAAGTTAATAAAAATGTTTAGTTACTCACCATAGGATCTGTACGGACTTCCTGGTTCATGTTAGAGAACTTGACTACATCTGTACCGTAAGTTAAGAAGGCACCACCGAGGAAAGTGTCTAAGAAAAACATGTTACCAACCTGGAATTAAAAAATAAATTATTTAGATTATTTACTTGATTAGATGCTTGTTTCACTGAATATTTTCATGGTTTTGCTACTTACAACATTGAAGAAGTTCAACACTTCACAAAAGAAGTAGCCAAAGGAATATGTGTTGTGCATGTGCAAAGTATCCATAAGATACTGAACCAATCTGTTCTGAAATGAAAAAAACATCATTTTAATTCCATATTATATTGATTACCAGTCTTATGTCACCCACCATCTTAGATTATGCAGAAATAACTGCACGCTCGTTTAATTTATCTTATTAAGGACAATCATCAATCTTTATTAGTAATTTAGTACAGCGACTTTGCTAGCTTATATTAATTGGCACAGAAACTGGATATATACTTAGCGAATTGACTAGTAAAACTGGTAGGTGCATAATTTATTATGGAAGTGTTATTTATTACTGCTGTAGAGTTTGAAAACAGTTTCTTCCATAGGGGACCTGTTTTGCAACATTTTCTAGTATTTTTTTAGAAACATGTAAGATTCTCACCTGGCGGTTACTCTTATCGTCAGCAATGCAAGCAACAGATCCTCGCATACCATCTGAGATCATGCGGACTTTGCCTTCCTCCCAGTTCTTCCAGACCCAGTGGGGTAGATAAAACAGCAGTCCCTGAAAACATTACAAGTCATTCACTTTAAACATGTCTCCAAGATACAAAGAAGTTCATTCAGAGATGCAATCTGCTCTGGTCATAAAAGATGCAGGTTGCGTCATCTTGTTTTGCGTAATGCAATAACGAGGTCTTTAGCTAGTTTTATGAAAAATTACGTCTGAATGTGACTCATACAGCGGAGTAAATATTCGTGTAGCTATAATATTACCTGGAAGAACAGCATGAAAGGCACCCATTGGTAGTATGCATGGACGCGCTTCTCTTCCCCGTACTCGTTGCCGAGGCCGGGATGAGCTAGCCCTCTCGTATCCGCATGAGGCAAAGTGAATGTATACGTGATCCAGCAAAAGGTGTTGATCACATGTCCAGGAATCGCTCCGTCGTTAATGCAAGAGATCGGGTCGCCTGGAATAGTAGTAGTAAAATTGTTAATTTTGAATTATTTTTCCTCATATACGTAGATTTTCTGCAAAAAGTTCATTACGTGTAGCTTTACCAAGAAATACAAAATCGAACATGGACGTCTAGTGGTTAAGCAAAGTAATGACTTTGCAATAAAACGAACGCTAAATAGCATCTGTTCATGTCTATATGTTTTTATCCATTTTCGATTGTCGATCTATCTTCGTCCTTGACATTGCACTGGAACGTTTGCGGATGAAGCTAATATTATATTTAATAGTACTGCAGCTGCCCCTCTACCTGTTGCAATTGTGTCGACCCTGACTATAATCACCTTGCCCGTTGCGAGGGATTATTTATTAAGGTCACGCTTGGCTTCGCAGTTTGGTTGCCTGAATTTCATGGATGATTCAAAAACCATATGCCATTTGGTAGGTTGAATACTTAATTCTAGGACTAGGAATTAAGACAAACATTAAAATTAATTTTCAATTGTAGGGAATTGTTTATTAGATTAAGTTGAGTTTTTAAATTGACAACTTCCTTAACATGTGATTCAACTCAAAATTGGTAATAGCTGTATTAAAAGCAGGTTCTTTCCTTGCATTATTAAATGTGGTTTATTACAGTTGGTATCAAATTAACTTGGTTCTTCCTCTTAATCATGGGCAACACTATATAAAAATTCATTCGGAGACCATACTTAAACACAAAGTTTCTATGATCTCATTATTTACGTGTGCTTGGATAGCATTGAACCACATAATACGAGTATGTCAATACCACAAAACTGGTCACTGGTCAGACGGCGTGACCGACTCAAAATAACGGGTGTAACATACCTGTTGGGGATATAATTAAATGGTATTTCTACGGAAAATATCATGTGACGTCTTTGATAGTATTTACGGTAATTATACTAATTATAAACATAATAGTCATAGTACCATATTTCCTTTAAAATCTGTGTTGCATTTTAAGGAAATAGCAATATAAAAATGAATCGCTGAATGTGTTGCTAAGCGCATAACTCAAGAATGGCTGGACCAATTTGGCAATTTTTTTTTGTATGTTCCTAAAATCCACGGAAGGTTTTAAAACTATGAACCAAAAATAAAATTAGAGTAGGGTAGGGTAGGTAAGGGGGTAAAGAAGGGGGCGCAGGTGAAACCGCGGGCGGAAAGCTAGTTGATAATGGTGCCGATTCTGTTGTACACCGCACTAAACTAATTTTAGTCACATCTCATCTCTTTCTTACGAAGATGATTGAAAAAGGATAGAACATATTTTAAGTTGTCAAATTAATCTTTGCCGTCTTATTTTGCGTGTATTTAGGCGTGACAGCGATAGATGGCGACTAAATTTATATTGAAAACAAGCATTGGACTAATTTGACAGGACTAAATTTTTATACATCCTTTTCTTATGTTCTTTGTTAGAAAGAGACATAGTGACATTAAAATTAGTTTAGTTGTGAACAACAGAATGAGGGCCAATATATGTGTGCATTTTAAACTGCAAGTTTATTGTAAATCCTTGCTAATCAACTATACCATGATATCACATAAAAGAGACCTAATTAGTCTTACATGCAAAACATTTCTTTGTAGAAACTGTGAGGCTGTGACATAAGAACAGTTATAGTGAGTCAGAGAGCAATGATACTAAAGAGGTGTCAGTTTGACTAAAGTCACATGCTCGTTAATTACTCCATAACAAGCACTTAGAATCGTTAGTGCATTCATCATAGTCTCAAGATTATGACTACAGCATTACGCGAAGCAAAAAGCAGTATAGATACGTGGACTTGGCAAAAAAGTAAATCAAATTGTATTGAGAAGTGGTTTTTGTTCGTTAAATTTTATCTCATTACAAATCTCTTTGTGTGATGATTCTGATCTTTTATTACCACGCTTAAGTAATTTAATATTATTAAATTACTTAGCTTGTATTACTGAAAGTTCTGTATTCTTGGTTCCGGATTCATTAATTCTCTGAAAGGTTTGGAACTCTGGCAAGAAAAAAATCAGAAATTTTAAATTTTTCCTTGGCAAAACAGCATCGAGATGTGTCCTTTTTGATCTGAATTTTCGAGCTTTTAAGCCCTTGCGATTTTGAAACGATATAAGTAACTTAATGGGAATATGACTTGATATCCAAAATAAGAATATACTAGTTCTTTGTTTAGCGGGCTCGTGTCTGATGTTTCCGGGAAACAAATAATATAAATATATAAATAAATAAATAAATAAACATTGCCGGTTAACAACATAAGCTAAATTTGATGCCAGCTTAAGCGATCGAGCGGGTTAACGTTTCTGTTTTTTTATGCATATCAGTGCTGCTGAAACTGAACTTTCTTCCTAAATTGGTGCTATATACAAGCAATTGCGACATAGGTACTCATTAATTACTCAAACGAATAAAAATGGTAGTTAAGAAAGTTTTCCTGTAAATCTAGGGAGTAAGGTTACCCTTACTGAACCATCTCAAATTCCCACCCAGCATAAGAAGAAAAAAATGTTTGCCACAAGACGCGTTTTGAGTGCTTTTATTTTACTGCCAGCTTTGTACCGATATGCTTTATGTTGGCTAGTTCTACTACGATTGCCAGGTAAAATAGTAGGTCATGGCGAACATCGCAGCATGAACTTTACCGTCGTATAACAAGCATAATATAATATACCGTATTTCGGACTGATTTTATCATTATAACTGTGATATGATTCATCCAGCTACTAGTAATTCGGGTCATTACGTAAAACAAAAAAATGTTGACAATTTTGCAGCCGGTGAATGCATTTACGTGGTATTTGCACGTTTAGCGTTACAGTATTTTAGTCACGTATTTAGAAACGGGAAAAATTAATTGCTTCAGTTTGTACAATAATGCTGATGTCCGAATTACTCGCTATATCAGATTATGCAATAAAATGCCGTATATAGCCATAGGACATTCAAACTAATAAGTGTTATTTAAAATTCTGAATTAAGTATTTTTTTGTATGAACGGGTATGTGCGTTTATTAAGACTAGTCATTTGGTCATACAATGACCTACATGGCAACTACTAGCTAAAGTATGTTATCGTAAGAAACTGCAACAGTGTGGTGTTTTGATTACTAACACCTGAGGCAGAAATGTGATTGTTCAGAAGCTGCATATGTAGTTACCTACTCGTCAGTTATCACGAATTGCAAACGTTGCTCTTTCAAAGTCTATACAAAGCTGTGTGATTGTTTCTAAGCCAACTTCGTTGACTTGGCTAACTTCAATCGTGTCTTCACTCATGTAAATAATGTTGCAGTATTCTTAGTAAAGTAAGTAAACATGTATTGGAAAGTTACAGACATTGAGGTGCGGCCTAATGACCTGTTAAGTGTCATTTATGTGTAACAACTGTAATTTCTTTCATTACTGTTATACATCATAGTTTTATATAAAATATTACTAAGATTCAACAGAATTTCAAGTGGTATTCTTATGACCCTATCTAAGCTACAAGTATGTTACAAGTGATCATTAAGTAGCACTGTTTGTGTTAGTAGCTCATCAAATGAGGGGCACGCGATAACGTGAACATAAACATAATTTATGGAACGTGTTTCAGCTAGCTTTGTTGCCACTTGAAGCTGTGCCGACCAGGGATCACGTATCTTTAGATCGTAATGACGACTTGTCGGATATTCGCTAGAATCAACGCTGATCGTCTGTTTAATAGGTGTAATCATTTCATTAATGGCGTTTATTTTAAGTCCATTATTATTGAGTGTACCATGCGTTGGTAAATTGAGTCATTTTACTATCTGTTCTATATTGTTTCTATTTTTATAATTATGACGTTTTTTATGAATGGCGTATCGAATTGACGATAATTTACGTAGTAATAGGTATAAAATGTATCAAAAGAAATACAGTCATTGACCGCTAAGGTGCAACAAAAAGTGCTCACGATAGATACTTTTCAGAGACAATTTTAGCTACTGGACTCAAGGTATTTCTTTTTTCTGTTGGATTGAGAGATGTTATTGAACTGGGATGTGAAATATCCGACAAACTTTAAAACATTAAAATCGTGGTTTGGCAAATGACGAAATAACCACTAGCTATGTGAAGTATCAGAAAATCATTAATTAACGTAATTCAAATGTAAAATAGTAAAAGTTACACCTGTTACTCAATACTATAGCATACGGTTGCAGGTTCACTGACCCGATTTGCTCCACTGAATTCAATCTTATCACGTACGTTTACGACTGTTTGTATTTTGTTTGTACAATCAATATGTCATGACGTCTCTATTTAGGTAAATGTTACGACACGGGGTTCCCACACTGAACAACGACCTGAAAATGATTCATTTTTACGGTAGGCACGAGATATTCGCTCGTAATTACTGTTATTTACACGTCTGTATTTTCTATGTTAAAATGCTCTGTGTCTGTGGGTCAGTCAGTCAAGTCAATAGAATTTGGCAGGTGATAATACCTACTGATAATTGAAACTCAAAACTGCGGTTTGTAATTAGCTAGACATTTCAATTAAACTTTCACTAAGTTGTAGCATCATCTGCGATGTTACATAGTACATTCAGAAATTACGAAAGAGGTGGTTTAAATTTCAGTGTTATAATTACTTACTGCTTAATTTATGATTCTTTGTCTAAAAGTTATCTTCTATAACAGCTTTGTTAGGAAATTGGCAAAAAGTGGCGATATAGTAAATTACTGAGGCGTAACTGCTACAAAAAATCTCTGATATCATCCAAAACTCTGATATTACATGCTAGAAATAATTATTACGAGCTTCAGGTAAGTAGGGTACTTAACTTTAATATTGTGAAAGACGTTTGAAAGCAAATTATGACAAGAAATATTTACGTTTATTGGTAGTCCGATAAGATTATTTGTTTAACTAACAAAATAAAGGATACACCAACAATTTAAACCAATGATGAAATATTAGACTTACCAATAAGATTATTGGCCGTAACAAGTACGCAGCACAGGAACAATATGGCTGAAGTGATGCGGTAGTGCATTCGGAACACCATGTTGTCGATGATAGCCTTGTCGATCAGGTAGCGGACTTTGACAAACCCCGCAACCGAGGACACCAAGCCAAACACCGCCATCTTAAGTGTATTTGTATACTATCCTTATCTGAAAAAAAATAAGACCTCAAATAATGACACAATACATATAAAAATTCTAAACTTCTTATTACTTTATAAGGGATCGCCCTAGTAAGGGAATTCGAACAACAGCGACAAAGGATTACTATAAATAAATCGACGCCGACTAGTGAAGTGACAAGTGCCATACGCTATCCATACTAAATTAGAACATAAACGGTAAACATTATTGGTATTTTGATTCAAGCAATGTGTGGTGCAGCTGTATTGTTTGCTCATTTGCGTTTTACGTTCGTGCCTTGAACATTTGTTGTGACACTAGTGAGGGCTTCACGATTTTTAATTCGGTGAACCGTTAGGTGAAAATCAAGTAGTCTATTGGTACATAAGATACCAAAGCTCGGGTCTTCTCAATCAATGACCTCAAACATAATTTAACGATGCGGCTACCTCTCGCCCACGCCCCGCATTAGGCAGACGGGTCCGTCGCTTTTTATAAACCATTTTTTCTTCACGGCTTTACCATCGTAGACACACATAGTTTTCTCATGTTTTCATACATAATCTATGAATTGTAGTCGCTGGATTATCATAAGATGTTCGTAAGCGAGTAGGTAGGTAGGATACAGTCTAGAAGACAATTCATGATAAATGGATCCAACCTTGGCGACTTCTTGATCTGGCTCCTACGCAGTGTCATATGTCTAACATGTGTTAGGTAGGTATATGGGTCGACCGTAGGGAACGAAATTAATGTTCGTCGTTGTTATGAATGTGATCATTTGATCAATAACTGCTGTAGTTGTTTGTAGTTAAAATTTTAATGACATTCTTGGTTACTATTTCAATAGCAGTAATATTACTATCTGCATTAGGTATGCAGTTTTCACATTATTACCAATCATACTTCTGACGTTTGTGTGGATTCATGTATAACATTTGGTATTTGCAAGCGCTGTAGCATAGGGGTATTTTTTGAAATTTTGCTAACATTATCGTAATCGTGTTAGGATCGTTCGGCGTGGAAGCGAATGGTGCGCCGGCGCAGGGCATGTGGCGGGTCGTCGACCGGCCGCTGCTCGAGCGCCTCCTCTGCGTTTTCAACCGCCCCTCCCCGTCCCTGCCTCGCTGCTTTACTTCCCTCGAACCTGTGCTGATGCATCGCATGGCAACGCGAATTTTACGCGGAAACCAGTTTGAGCGACAACACAGCCGCTTTTGCACGTCTTCATCTCAACGATCGATTAGTTTTGGAGGCAATATTTCTCTGGATGATTCCGTTCAAAGATTTTTTTACCTCATTGCAATTTCTTGCTCAACTTCTGTTAAGATTCATCATACCTACATTTGTTTGATTCATCTTTATTTTTTTATTTCTCACTGAATGTATTATGTTCTCATATCTCTGATATCTATCCAAACCCGAAATTTGAGGTGAGCATTGTTTGCTAACGTGGTACTAGTGACTGATAATAAGACATGCAGGAGAAGCGGGCAAGGCGTACATTCCAAAGTTTATGACATGCGCAAGCGCACAGGCACTGGCGGGTGGGCTACCTACTCGGGTCTTTTATGCGGCTCATAACTACCCAGCCTTGTTTCACTAGCTTATTGCAGTTGTCCATTAATCATTGGCACATCTCGCCCGTTTTATTACCCTTCTTTGCAACATATTTTAATGTTGCTCTCAACAGTCGCAATTTAAATCACATTTTCAAAGTACCCTTCTGGTATCTAAGAGACTTACCCTCAGTTTTTAGACCCTGATCAATGTCAACCTCTTGTTAAATTAAACCAATCACCAACAGCGACGTATAAAATTTAGAGCATGGCTTAACTTGAAATGTGTATTCAACTGATGGATGCCTTACATTCAATTTCTTCATCTTCAACCAAATGATAGCGAGTTAAAGTTTACATTAACAGCTGCTGTACTTATTTAAGTCGGTCGGCACGCGTCGACTGGGATCTGAATGGGCACTAATTGCGGTGGATGAGGGCCACGTCCATCTGAGCATCACACGTCTACACAACTTCACATAATACCGACAACCTGTTCGTGGGAAAGAATCTCGATCCGATATCGACACCCTTCCATAGAGCCTTTCATAAGCAGTAAAAGCGTAACTAATGACATGAAACTATCGGTCTGAATATTAGGTAATATCGAGAACAAGATCTGTCGAGTGAATGGCCAGTTTGTCGCCTCTGTTGTAATTTATTTACTGGCCATGCTCGCGGCAATACCACGTCGCGATGGACCGTTCGAATGGTCCATTTTGGCTCAAATCTTGAGGTCTCGTGTCTAAAATAATTAGCCTTCATTGACTGCGTCCAATGCTGCCAGCACGGCATCAACAACATTCTTGGGTTCGTTAAGAAACCAAATGAAAACACGTGTTTATTGTGACGTACAACCGGACTTTGTTTAGGGGTGTGTACGAGTACGAGGGATTGATAAGCTGCTATTGGTCATCACATCCGCAGTGACTGTGTCAAAGTTTCGTCATTACTAGTATCGGTTTATGCGGAAATGGGCTTCAAATACACTGCGGTTACGCTGGACTAGCTTATGCAAATTCTCTGAATTTGAAATTTTATTTGCCATATAATATCGGACGTCAGTATCGAGAGATAATATCCAGTAGTAATACTATCGTAAGGTCAGCTATACGATCAAAATGCCTACTCACACAAAGCTTGCAATGTTAAACTTATGCGGGCCATAATTGATATCGCGTGTGTTGCGTACACAATGAGGAATCTTTAATCGACTTTCAAACTAACGTATCAATTATTGATGGGATTTTTCTTTAGCTCAATGATAGTTTACTTTAAAATAGGGAGGAATCACATAACATGAACCGTTTGCCAGTCAGTCTTTGCACGTAAAAAAATACAAAATCTAGTTTATTTAATCGAAGTTCGTAAATATTTAGACTTGGAATATGTAATTGGTTTCTCAACCAATAATCAAAAATATTGGGTAATAATAAACGATCTGATCGTGACCATCGTGACTACGAATACAAATAAGTTAAACTAAAAGGAATTTGTACGCGAGTCGGATCGGCACACTGCAATTGTATACGTAGGTAAATGACATGTAAATCGCTTCTTGAATGCACATGTGTCTCTATTATTGTGGGAAAGAAGGTAATCATTAAAAGTTGACATGAACCTGGCAAGTTCAAGGCATTCATATGAGGTTATCACCAAGCGCCTGGCGTTTGTCGATGCAGGTGCCGTAGCGCATACTCCGTGACAAGAATTCAATGACTGTGACCGTTGGAAGATGCCCCCTTTTGTGCCAGAGAAACTCCACACTATACTGGGAAACCAATAGGTAATTCCCTAGTGCCGTAGTACATCATTGCTATTTTAAATTTTAAATTGAGTTTCTATTGAGTGCGCACGTATTAATTAATGAATTGAAAAGGGTCTTGCTCATTAAATATGTTAACCTGCTTAATGTAATCGAACAATTATATAATTAATTGATATTAGTAGGATATTGTGACACTACTTATTTAAATCATATGTGATGAATAATAGTCATTATTATAATGCAATTTTTTACAACTTCGATTGTAAAATTGTAGCCGAAATAATTAGTTAATTAATAGGTTCTCATTAACAATGATTGAATTAGGTACAATAACTTGCCGTAGGAAATTATTTTCTGTAGTCACCATCTAATGTATTATTTATTTTTACTTGCGAACATATCCGGGTTGGTTTTGTTTAATTGAAGCAGTTTGTATTGTATGTATGTAACGCTATGTTTTTATTTCACTTCACATGTCCTTGGACAGCACGAAACATCTTCCATTGAAGTTCGTGGATCGTGATAATATCAAAATGATAATATAATAAAATAAAAATCCAGTATTTTCTAATTCAAACATCAAAGTGCATATTACCCACTATTTGGAATCCATTATAAATATTTACTTTGCTATTGACCTAAAAATAATAACCTAACATTCGTTATCTATGCTGGCATTGGTATCATTTCTGTTTTAAAACGTGGTAATTATTTCATTCATCACGGTTTTGGTTTACTCCTCGTTTACCTACGGTTGCTTTGTCCATTCTATTCAAATATAGTTCCCGGTACAGAGCACCGCAGCGCGTGAACAGCGTCCCTTCCCCTTTGCTCACCGCTCAGGTAAACGGCGCTACCTGTGACTGTGAGAAACTTCATACCGACATGTCAGGTCAACATTGATCATTCATACGTTTTCAAGTCAAGTATTGTAACCCGAAATATTATCATCAATCTGATTGTTCGCAAGAAAGCGGGCAGAATAAAAAAGAAACGGGATGACTGTGCACAAGGCTCTCGTCGGGAACAAAAGCCACATGTATGCTGTCAAACGGCATTCCTCAAATCTTCGTTGTGATTTAGTCCCATCTCGATGAATTTATTTAACCAATTTTTAATGACACAACTCACCTTTTTAAACCTAGCAGTTACTTTCCAGTCGCGGTTTCTTTTAACTTATTTCACTTTAAACGTCTTTATACACAACACTGTTACAGCATCACTTTACCGTTTCAAAAATACGTCACAAAATATTAACATCGTTGAAATGTCATAAATTACTCTAAAATGATTGGTATAATACGACGACAGCGGGGGCTTGGCAGCATACGACACACCAGCTGCTCTCGAGTCGGAAACACAAACTGGATAGGGCAGTCGATCCGATCGCTCGCTACTCTGCGCGCCCGGCGACGCGCGTTTATTTTATTTACTATAAACTTCGTCAGCGTGTTGCGTATGCGCATATCTTCCATCTCCCTCTAACCTGTGCCGTGCGCTACTGCGCTCACGTTCCCTCCCCCTCTAAAATCAAAGCGAGTGCACAGAAGTCGGTAGCCATTGGTGAACGAGTTTTGTCGAAGATTTTGATTCCGATTCGCTTTTTCTTCGTGGGCAATACTTTAAGTCTCGTATGCTGATTTTTTTTAAGCTTGATGACCAGTTTTAACGAGTGAGAATCGCTCGGGGCTTTTAATTAACACATTGTCGGTCAGTTGCAGCTATTTAGTTAAAGCATCTATTCATAATAATGAAATGAATAATTGCTTAAATTAATGTTTGTAGAAAAATTTACCTGTCCACTTGTAAGGTACTATTTTGTAGGTGTTAAAATGTTTTTTTTTTTTCCTTTTTTGCTAAAGCACCAAAGGTACTTAATAATTATCGTTACTTTAAGAAAATAAGTAATTAATAAGCGGCTGATTTGCACTATTTAATTATTTTCTTTCGAAAATATTAATTATTTAAAAATGTTTACCTATGCTTTACAAGTTAATGAATTGTATGTATGACAATCTCAATGTTCCTTTGTAAAAAGTAATAACACATGGAAGGCTGGCATACATACCACATTACTGTATAGACTAATAAAGTCAATTAAAATGTCATGATATGGCACGCTCAGTTCAGCTGGTCAGATCTGGCCATCATACTGTCATTGGATAGGCATGCGAACCGTCTACCTGTTGCCTGTCCCGACATAAAAAAACGATATTGCATGGCTTTAGAAGATATCGTCAGTCTTACAGATTATTTAAATCCTGATTTAAAATTCCATTTGCTATTATCATTATGAATTATTCAGTATAATCATGAAACTTAATTGAAGTACTTGACAGTAAAGAAGTGAGTGTTGTGGAGATATGAAAGTTGATACGATGTACCATAACAGAGTTACGAAATTAATAATAAAATGGCATAACGAACATTGAAGTTCGATGCGCCATGAAGTTTTTGCAAAACTGGTTTTCCCAGTTTCGGCTGTCACGTTGGACGCTATCTAGCTTCATCTCGTTTATTTTTGGCTGTACCTGAGTGAATAACACTATCTTTTTGAGACTAACGTTTTTTTACTTCATGCATAATACCATCTTTAGACTTTATATCTATTTTCCTAGTCGATTCTATCTTTTGATACAAATATAACTTTTTTGACTTAGAAAGCTTGTCTCGTTTTCTATTCTGAGAAATAGACAATATTACAGTTATTGAGTTGTTATCTCGATTTATCTGGTGAACATTATGTCCGAAAAAGTTTCTGGATATTTCCACTGACATTTTAATACGACATGAGATACCTTCCATAATTTGCCATCACCACAAAGGTTCTTCTTTTCTGATGGAAGAAGAATCAAATGATTATCAACTTAATTTTCAAAAATTATTTGATGATTGTGGAATGGAATTATATCCAAGCGGACCCCGTTATATTTAACCTGGGTTTGAATATAACAAAGATTTATCAAACATATCTTCTTGTAATGTTTTTGGAAGGATAAATACGTTTATTCTGGAGTAGAAGTCATTTATGGGCTGACGGAAATTGCTTCAAAGGTTTTGATAATTGATCTTAATTGGTCGCCCCGTTGATATTGGTGGAAATTGCCGAATGCCTTAATCAAGATTTAGTTGATTGGCCAAGGTGTCAACTGATAGCTTTATTTAGCAAAGTTTGCTGTACGGAGGTATCTATATTTATTTTACACACGTGGTATTTCCTTTTTTAAAACGATTAAATTTATACTTGAGGAGGTCATAGACCCACAAATATTTGTGTAGGCGGCTATTAGTCACACCAATGATTACAATTGATCATGGTTATAGTAACTTAGCTGAAGAAAAGTTATAAAGAAGTCGGCATCCGACTCTATTCTGCCATTGAGTAATTAATCATAGATTTAAACTGACTTTTCGACTGCGTATTAGGCAGCAACGCGTCGTAAGCAGTGCCAGACGTCAGCTTGTGTCGCTTGAATAACTGGTTTGGTGACCTTTTGTATGTTGCACGACGAACGAACCCATACCATGGACTTTTTGTGACCACTAACCGATCGTATAAAGAACAAATACCTTCACCGGCATTCGCTAAATACCTTTCTGCTCAAATGTGTTGCAATAAATACGTAATAACAATTCAATAGAAGATTATGAAATCGCAGTGATGTATCGATTAATGTTACGAACGCACGATGTATTTAGCTTTTCTACTGGTTCATAAATTGCGTCAACTGCTGTGATAGTTTTTTTAAGCCACTTGTTGAGTTGGAAACTTGAATCTCGGCTCGTCAGGTTTATAAAAATCTAGACGGACTTGTATTGCGGTCTTAGATATAAAAACACATATCGATGAATCCATATATGTACTCGTATATAAACATTTAATGATTTCTCTTAATGTAATATGAAAATATGTCGAAACGTAATTTCATTCATTTATCCGCCCAAGTACTTATTTGCTGAAAGGGGTTTTACCCACCCATTTTTACCTTATGATGCGTTGTTTAGTACAATGGTCAGCAGATCTAATACAAATAAAGGGATGTTTGTTTACGGGAAAAGATTGAATTTTACGTCAATTCTAATTTTCATGGCGCTTAGTCCTGTTAAGGAAAGCCCACGAGAGCTTTCACAATATAAGTCTTGCATTGCAAGTCACGTATGCTCCTAAAGAGCTGTGTAGTATAATGTTATAGTTAAAGTTCAACACATGCTACATGCACTCAAAATGGAACCATCACTACGTTAAACTAAGGTCCTATTTAAAACAAAAGCTTTGGTTATTGAAAGAATTTCTGCACTTGCGCGTGAGTTGATTGAAAGCTCAAGACAACAACGGCGGTTACGTGACCGTTTATCCGTTCGTCTAATTCGGCTTTTAAAATAGTTTTTCTAAAACATATCATTATTTGTTTCGGATCTTCGGCCCCTCACTTAGTGATGCGCCGCTTGACATGAAAATTAGCAGCGTTTATAGCGAATATCTTCGATATTTTGGAACACTAGGATTGAATTAAGGCTTGAATGATAATTTAAGCTTGCAAATGGCTTTCACCTTATATTGAATAAAAAAACAATTTTATAACCTGCTTACAATATCCGGTACACGGTAAATTCTGAGAATCCTTTTTATGTGATTCATAATATTCACACGGGCCTGTACCTTACTTATTTCTGTGGTTGGTTTTTTACAAGGAAATTTGCTTGGCCGCTGTTATGTTATTAGTATTTCATCAATGTCTCATGATTTGCATATCATGTTCAAATGCTTTGTATGCTTAACAATTTAAGACCTAAATTCCTTAACGTATTCACAATTATGTTTATTTTATCATATAAGTAGAATTTGTATTTGACCACAATGTCGGTGGTAAGTTGACTAATGATGTGGCAAAGCGTGGTACTTGTGAAATCCTTGAAAGAAATTAAGTATCGAGTGGAACTGCCGGATAGGTAACTGCAGGTGTTCACTATTCGTATAGCATATTCAATATGAGTGTGGTAGCCTGCAGGTATAACATACCCTATTAGCATTCTCTGCGTTTCCTCGCATTATTTCTTTAGCGCCAAAGCTGAAGCTAATTGTAGGCTTCGAATCCATATCCTTCGCATCACCGTTTTAAGATACAACTACGTTATTAAAAGAAATGCTGTGTCTGCCTCTTGTTACCTTTTAATAACTAAGTCTCTGGTCCTATCGCGATGTTTGGCACGTAGATAGCCGTATGTAATGGAGAGGGAACCTGCACTTTACAGAATACCGCAACCAAATAATTGAATGTGGTGTGGTTGTGTTCCTGCGCGTGAGTAAGCCAAAGCTCATCGGGGTGGTTAGGAAGGGTCGGTAACGCGTGAGTGAGTGATTCCCCGGGGTGCCCAGGGTGTTGTAAGCGTCCATATGGTTACGGTAACCGCTTACCAACAAGCCTTAGACTGACAGCCCTAGACAGGACTTAGTATAAAAAATGGGAGACTTTTTATGCAGGTAACACTGGTGAAACCGCAGGGGATAGCTAGTTAATATATAAGCATTAAATGGTGCTTTTTTATACTACTTAGGTAGCAAACAAGCATACGGCCCGCCTGATGGTAAGCGGTTACCGTAGCCTATGGACACTTGCAACACCAGGGGTATCAAACGCGCGTTGCCGACCGTGCAGAAATCTCTTCACACCCTTTTTGAAGAACCCCATGCTGCTCTCAAATGCACTATTAAATTAAAATATAATATAATAAATAAAAATATAAGCGTAGGTAACGCTTATATTTTTTAGAACCCTGAACATGTCAAAGTATTATCGATTTCGACTGTACTGTGCAAATACATTTATGTAAAAATTCCTATGTAATAATAAACTTAATTACTAACTTATGATCATCTGAAAGGTACTTTATATGAAAACTGTTGTTTGTCTATCCTTTCTTGTATTTTTTTCCCGGTACACTGAGTAGTAGGTACATGACTGCATTCACGACTACCCATTTTGCATCATCATGTTTCTTGTAAGTATAACCCAGATTCATGTGGACTCTCTAGAACGCATTTAATTTAAATTTTTCCTTTTATAATGTTTTCAGGAAATTGGGCCTGGAGTTGGTGCCGCGCCGTGGTGCTGAGGCAGTTGACCCTGAGGACATGAGCCTGGTTGAACTGTACAGGGTGCATGTTGAAAGTGCTGAGCGAGCTGCTGCGGTAAGTTGACTTTCCAGTTTAAACCTTTGTACCTGGATGACCGAGCTTGGTTCGTTATTTTTTTTTTTTTGGTAAATCATTATAATTTTTCTCACATCAAGAACTGAAATAAAAAAAGTGAAAAAATAATCATCTGGTCTCGAACCGGGGTCTTCGGGTTTCGGGACCGCCCGATTTCCCATCCTGAGCTATAACCTTGTAGATGGTGGCGAAATTTACCTTCGTATTCTAACGATATTGTAGCAGTTTTTCCTGAAAATATGGATTAAACGACGTTTTCTAAAAATGTAACCTAGCTAGATCGATTTATCTACCCCGACACCCACCCCATACTCAATGTCATGAAAATCGTTGAAGCCGTTTCCGAGATTCAGATTATATATATGTATACAAGAATTACTCGTTTAAAGGTATTAGATCTTGTCCAGTATCGTATGCAGGTAAATAACCGACTAGGTAAACAATTTTTCTGGAATTTACAACTGGTGAGGTCATTTTTCTATAACATTTTAACATAGTACCTAACATGATATTTTTTCCCTGTTTAAACCCTGGTTAGGTAAGTATGTTGACTTATAACAATAACATTCTAGACAATGGTTACAATCTAAACATATAGTTTTCCGTTTATACCACAATCACACAAAACGTTTTATTTTTACTGCACTAGTTTCTTCTCAAGCTTAGATAAAATCAAAATAGGGAGATAAGGTACGGTTTCACATGGATTCTTGATCGCGCTAGTCTTTTTCTTCTTGCTACTGTCATGTGATATTTTTTGCCAAGAAATTAAGTCCAACAATCAACTTATCGAATCTTCCTTTTTGCTTAAATTTATGATCTAAAGGTGTCGTAGAAGAATCTCATGCTGCGTCAATTAACATATCATATTACTGCCGAATATAAATGGGATTTTACCTGAACATTAGCATACACTTAGTACCCACAACGGTGGACAAAAAATAGATTATATCATAGAGATAAATTTATTAATATTCTTACTCTAAGATTGACGAGGACATAAAATATATTGTCTAAAGAATTGCTTATCAAAGTTACAGACGACGTTATAATTGTAGATCTACAGATAACGAACATCCCAAATGAAATCGCATCAAATAAAGGATTATTCTTCTTTATATTTATATGGTATAGTATAACAACCTAGACATGCCTTACATCGCGTTGAGCCATAATTCTTCGGTCACAATATCGGTTTGCGACGAACTTAAAACAACTAGAGTAACGTTCAAAATCGTCTGCTACTCTTTCTACTAGTATAATATCATTGTATATTATTATATGCATCGATAATCATTGTCAAATATCAATTGACATTAGTCTTTATGTTGTCTAGAACACAGGTTTAATTTCTTTTTTTTTCGGAAGGTAACTTGGATTCCACACTTACACAATCTTTTTCACGCAGGATAGTGCTTAGGCTTAGCATAGCAAAGCATGGTTTCATCAATTACTTGCGAAAATCCTTCCAAATAGATTTGTCGTTCCCTTCTAGCTATGTTACTACATTCCCGTGTACTATCGAAATGATCTTTAATCAGTATAATCGAGTATGAAAATAATAATATTTAATTTAATTTAATTTATTAGTTCACCAACGGCTATTACATTTTTACTATCAATTACATCTTAAAACTAAACACGTACTGAAACTTAATGTATAACCAATTAAAGGTAAACATAACATGTACCGAAATAAATGGGCTAAATACTTATAAAGTTTAAAACAACAAGTTTTAAGTTAACATAGATTAGCAAAATCAATGCAAAATGAACAAATCTAACTGGCCGTAAGGAAAGCTCTAATTTGCTGTTTAAATACCTGCAAAGATAATTGGTGTATATCTGTCGCTCCACTACATTTGTTATACAATTTGCTCAGTCGTGGGACTGGTGAATTGGCACCAAAGACGCTTCTACGAATAATAAGCCATACCTTAGTTACTACTACTAGTTTAAATCGCTGTAAACGCCATATTGTTATTCCATCGGCGAATGTTCAGTTTCTTTGTCACATCACAATCTTGAGTGGGAATAGATTTATTTATTTGGAATAGAAACGAGGAATTAGAATATTTTCAGCTCATACTCATTGAAATTCTTCTCAATGCAGAGTATAGTGTAAAATAAAACTTGCTTAGGAATTAGATTAGTTACTTCCTCTTAAAAATCTTTAGTTCCTTTTGACATGAGGGTAAAACTAAAGGCAAATTGAAAGCTAATTAAAAACACTTAATTATTAAAAGCGATGTGCGAACCATGTTCATATTTGAATTCTAGTTTCTGTCTTTAAAATGTTTGGAGTATATGTTGCCAAGACTTTTTTTACAATGGGCTTGCGTTTAGCCACTGACCCGCCCATAAGGGACGATGACGAAGTTTAAGATGGAACACGCTTACCCGGAAGAAACCTATTCACTCTGGCCTTGAATGTAGGGACTTTCAAGGCCAGAGTGGATAGGGATCTTACAATCTAGGGAGATTGTAAGAGTCGGGAAACACAGACGCCGGATGCAATTCTGAATTCTGAGGAAGTCTGCCAATTAAGTAATTAGTTATTTTCTGTCTCTTTTGAATCCTCCCTATTGTCTGCCAGAAGTAGCCATCAGCTGCTTCGACAGGTATCCAGCTCTTCTTTTTACCTGCGTCTACGACTGCCGTGACTGTCAATTTGGCTATAAAAATACATACAACTGTGTAATGTTTTACCTGAATAATAAAATTATTATCGCACTTAGACACTTTCGTACATCATCTAATTGTCTATGAAAACAGTGAAATGAATTTCGGGGACAAATACTAACCATGATTTTAAGTTTACCTCGCTCTTCCCGGTACCGATTATTCAAGCTCAAGATGCAATTTACTTGTATGTCCAGTACAGGTTTTCAAATGCGTAATTGCAATTTGAAGCGCGGTACCAATCAAGTGTCTATGTATTTATTGTAAAATTAATGCCGTGTGCTCGACTTATGGATTATGAATCTTTATCACGTTCATATTTAAATACGGACCAAAGGTTCCGCAATGACGGGGGCACCCTTTAATTTTTGTTATTTGTTGTTATACCGGCAATAAATAAAGAAATAAATATCCTGGGACATTCCTCACACACGGTCATCTGATCCCAAACTAAGCAGAGCTTGTACTATGGAAACCAGATAACTGATATAATACATATATACTTTTTGTTTGTAAATACATACTTACTATAATATAATTACACCCAGACTCAGGACATACAGATATATGTTCATGCACACAAATGCATGACCAGTGTGGGATCCGGACCCGTGACCTGCAGCGTGATAGGTGGAATCTTAACCAATCTATTCTGTAAGAATGTCAACTGTCTACCTTTTACAGTTCATGAAACAGCCCACTGATAGATAGAGGAGGCTTAGGAATAGGGTCCCGTTGGCACCCTTTGGGTACGAAACCCAAAAACCTACGGGCGGTAACTAACCGCGGATATTATGAAGATTTTTGTGATATACAACTTAATAATTTGAATCCATAAGACTGTATAACTTTACGACAGGTGGGCATTCCAATACACCTGTCCTTGGACTTAACTTACTGAATCCCTGATATTTTAGAATGATGTTTTAACTATATAAATATAAATGGTTTACTAGTAAAACAATTTATTCATATATTTATTTTTGGCGTAAAAAGAACTCTTCAAAGTTGCAACGCTTTAGTAATTCCTTGAGTATTGCAAATGTCCATAGACAGCGGTGACCACTTAATATTAGGTGGACCATTTGCGTGTTTACCTGTTGGCATTAAAAAACACGAGACAAATAAGATATGTACAACCATGGGGACATTGCCAGGTGTAAATTGTAACATTGTTTCCTCAATGATTTATATGACACAAAACTTGTAGTCATTCTCTCTGTGTTTACTAAGCAATCCAGTTGAAAATGAATCAACTATGTATTTGCTTCTTTGTTGGGAAATGTTTTTAACATACGCTTTTTTTAAAAGAAAAACTACAGTACATATTTTTAAGATTTTTTATTTATCTGTTAGGTCACTTTGTAATCAACTGTTTCCCTTCTGCGCATAACTTACGACTTTATTGCATTGTAGTCCTTTAATATACTGAAGAAAGCTGCAACCTCATTTACAATCAATCGATACAATAATACCTTTTATATCGATACCTAAGGAAAAGTTTTATCTCGAACTCCAAATAGGTTATCAAACATGCTCGTATAGGTTGCCTTTTACGGTAAGTACATATCTATATCGTATGCTGACTTGTTTAAGAGGTTGGGTTTCATAAGACGCTGACATGTCACACACGAGTAGGGGAGACTGGGACTGGTTGTGACAATTTTTATAACAAAGTTCGATAATTCTTTGTTTGATTATTTTACGTAGATATATATTATGTTGTTAAATTTAGGTTTTATTTAAAAATAAGTGGTCATAAAAGAATGAATTCTGGAAGTAAGAGCCATGTAAAACCCCGCGCCAGGAGCTAGTTGTTACACTACAAAGGGCAAAATGTAACAACAACCAAAACACAAACGAATTTAATCGCTTGGCTCGCGGTTAAAAATATAACAATGACATCAATTGATATTGTTTAATTTAGATAAAAACACAATATTTTCTACTGGTAGCCAGAGCTCTTGCTTCTTCTCGGTTATTTACATATCTTTAAGCGACATATACATAATCAGAAGTCTTTTGCGATGCCACGACCTTTTTAGATTTATCCTTCACCAAAATAGTTGTTGAGGTATATGAGCTGTCACAACCAGCCGCAGTCTCCCCTATTACTTTTATAGATATGTGGTAACGGTAGGTATATAAAGATTTCTGAGCAGCTGTGTTACGTTTATATGATTACTGTGTATTATTTAAGAAATCAGTCGTGAGTATGTTGACCATACAGATAAAATTATGGATATTATCATTATATTACTCAGTTCAGAACAGAGTTATCAAGATTATTATTATATATATACTAGGTCAGGGCTTTTAGGAAAAGTTGTTACAGATATATTAGAGCACATGTAAAAATAAATAATGGTGCTCATTCTTTTGTTCACAACTAAACTAATTGAGTCTCACTATATCTCTTTCTAACGAAAAATATAAGAAAAGGATGTAAGTAGTCCTGTCGAATTAGTCCAATGCTTGTTTTCAATGTAGGTATATTTTGTCGCCATAAAAGTTGGTACGTCTATTTACCCGCAAAATGAAACGGCAAAGACTAATTTGACAGCTTTAAATAAGTCCTATCCTTTTTCAATAATGTTTGTAAGAAGGAGATGTGATGTGACTAAAATTAGTTTAGTGCGATTTACAACAGAATCGGCACCAATAGTAGTCAGTAATTCGATAGCTTCTTCTATGCCTCCAAGATTACATAAAATGTAATCTGTAATATTTTTATATCCTGCTTTATCATTAATTCTATTTCTACGCACAAAGAAGTATGCAGAAGTGATAGCAACTTTAATAATTGTAAAAGAGTCATTACTATAATCCTCATTGTATGAGTTTTAAAGGCAGTTATAGTTGCATTACTCATTTCTTTATCTACTTCAACCTATCACCGGTTAGTTATGAAACAAGGACCACAGTTGCGCTCGCGCCCCACTGTCTATTCGGGCTTATGGGTATATTTCTGCTAATGAACATTTATTTAATTTGAAAAAATTGCAATCGTGTTTATTAATATTTATAATTATTTATTATATATGCCTTTTAATTGACCCTATGTCACACGCAATGACAAAGATTTTATCAATACACTTCTTAATTGGTTCAAGCATTTAGAAGTAATGATGAAGTAAAGAATGGGACAAATTACATACATTAATATTTTATATAATCTTGTGTTTATATGTGGGAGTAAATAAATGATTTATTAAAAAAAAAACCCTGTAAACATTATATTCTTCTTTCGGGCAGTTGTGTAAATGGATTGATATCAAATCATTTTTCGATGTTTTTATTTCCGCAGTGGCGCGGTACTCTCCGTAGAGCAGGCGGTTCAGGAAGCAGCTTCAACTCTGGCACACTCACGAACAACTCGAACAATGTCACCACAACCACCACAGTTCAGTCCCACCACCTCATGTGTAGCATGCGAGACTTCGGCCACACGGCTGGCGGCGACGAGGCTGAACTTCTACTGTGGCTTCATGACGCGAGAAGAGCACAACCGTTGTCAGAGAGGTTCAGGGTCAGGATAGCAAGGGATGGATTCTCCAATTATGTTGATAGATTACACGCGAATAGTACTTTATTTGCAGTGAGTAATGTTTAAATTGCATTGATATTTTTTTTTTTAACTGTGGTGACTGGTATTATGAATTCTTACTTATCTTGATTTGCTAATGATCTTGTGAATCAATCATGCTGTAATATGACATTTGGCACATAATATCAATTATATCCTGGAATGTAACTGTATTTACAAAGGCGGGTTAAATCCTGGATCGGAAGTTAGTCTATAATGCAGTATATTAAACTAATTGAAATATTTGGTTAAATTCTTAAGAAAAAGCTTCTCACTAGTTTGGTACGTACACCAGCCTAAAAACGTTGGCCTTTTTTATAAAGTCGTGTAGTTGGCGACGCTTTTTCTAGGTATATATCTATATCTATTTGTATGGTTCCAGGATCTATCAACAACAGACCTGACCCGTGAACTGTGGCTGGTGGCGTGGGTGATCCGCGTGGGGCGGTGGGCGGGCGCGGGGAACAGCGGCGGAGGAACGGGCGAGAGGCGGGGCCCCGTGGCCCGGAGGCCCCTGGGCGCTGGGGTCCTCAACCTCGCCGAGTTCCTGAGGCAACCGGGACAACATCCCGCTGAGAAGGAGTACACTTTTAAGGTATGTTTGTTATACGATGAAGGCATACAACCCACTTGATAATAAGTGGTCACCGTAGTCTATTGACGCTTGCAACACCAAGAGTATCAATAGCACGTTGCCGAATCTGCAGAATCTCTTCACACCCTTTTTAAAGAACTCCATGCTGTACTCCATTGGGAAAAAAACGGCGGGGAGCTCATTCCAAAGGCTGAGCGTCCACGTTAGCTACTTTATCTTGATATTTGAACGTTATGACACAATTTGTTTTGGTTTCCAGGTGTATCAATGTGAAGAAAAGGACTTCCATCAACTAAATGATATGTTAATACGAAAGCAAACAAACAAGTGCAATATTTTACCAGGACAACCAAATTATGGTATGTATAACTAATTGGTGAGCATTTATTTTGTTATATCTTAAATTGTCTCGTAAGTTAAAGTCAGTTATCAATTTAGGCCCATAACAATATAAGCAAAAACACAAATGTTTATATACATAGTTAAGATTAGTTTTGGTAAATAAATAAATATAAAGCCTAAATATAAATTACAAGCTGTCCCCCGCGGTTTCACCCGCGTTCCCGAGATAAAAAGTAGCCTATGTCCTTCTCCATACCACAGAATATCTGCATGCCGATTTCATTATGATCCGTTGAGTAGTTGAGGCGTGAAGGTGTAACAAACAAATAAACAAACTCATTTTCGCATTTATAATATTAGTTAGGATATTTAAAAAAAAAATTGTAGTAGTTTGACTTGTATCCAAATAAATTCATATTTATACAAATTTATTAAAATAATACATTGAATATTATAATGTGCCAAACTAGACTGCAATAAATATAATTTATGTTATGTCTAGGTGTGATGAAAATAAATTGCATTCTATATGGAGCTTTTTAAATTATTAAATGTTAATATTATAAGAATAATCGCGGTAACAAACGGTATTAATTCTTAATATAAATACCTTATAGCAATCTGCAGCACGCTAGACGATTATTTACTGAACATAATTATGATAATTAGTGACAAATTACGCATCAATTATTAACGTCAACTGATAGGTGATTTGATTACTGAATAAACATATTGTATCAATAAACTTGCCAGTCGTTTGATTTAGAAAGGTACTCTTATAAGTGATGCTGTCTTTGTTCGATTTAAAACGTTAATATTGATACAATAATGTGAATAAAAGTATCAATTAATTTACGTATAATTAACTATCGTTGCCTTCGTCTTAATTCGTCCACGTCCTAAATGAACGAATGGTTTGATGTTGAACTCGAGATAAAAAATGTTGGAGTTTTTTTTAATGCTTGTATGTCTGTTTGAGCGCTAAGTTCTTTTGAACTACGCGATAGATTTTGAGGCGGTTAACATCCTTTAGAGGAATTCTAGTAAACTTAGTAGGAGCCAATAACTGCCATTATAAATACCTAAAATTTTAGAGCAGCTGTTATTTATTTTACTTTGATTAAATGTTATGCTAAATCATGTCATAACCGCTAAGCGATTTGAATGAAAGACACTCCAGATTATCACGAATTGTACTTTCATTACGGAAATGCCATTCACTTCCAGAAAGCAATTGAAATTCGTAGATCAGAAACTAGCAGCATATTATGTTATGACGATTTTTAGGATCTAAATGACGTCATCAATTTCAGGAATAGTAGTAGCGCTTAGGCTACTAACAAATGCAGGCAGTATAACCGAAGCGGTTGGATCAGGAGCGACGGTGACGGCCAAGCGGGGCTTCCCCGACGTCATCATGCCCGGCGACGTGCGCAACGATCTCTATCTCACCTTGGAGAAGGCAGAGTTCGAGAGAGGTGGCAAAAGTACTGCCAAGAATGTCCTAGCTACGGTGACCGTTCATGATAATACGGGCCAGATTATTGATGTGAGTAATGTTTCCTCAAGGTTAGATAAATAGGCATCTTTAGACCAAGTGAGCAAAATGTTCGGCTTCATTATCCAAACTCATGCTCATTTCTGTCAATGAATACTATTGACGTGTCGTGGTACACCCTACAGAAACAGCTTATATGCGGTGATTTAACCAACTCATATTTGTTATCCCTTCTGAAAGAGCGTTTAGATGTCGCTTCAAAAAGTATTGTTTATGATCTTAAAATGTGATACAATTTTGTGTATACAACAGGAATGTGTGTGGGGCGCGAGCGGTAGCGGCAGCACTCTGTACGAGTCGCTAGTGTTGTACCACAACAACAGCCCGGCCTGGGGTGAGCAGCTTCGGCTCACCGTTCCTCTCGATACATTCACGCATGCGCACGTCAGGATCGAGTTCAGACATTGTTCTAGTAAGTGCACTTTTCAACAGTCCTCTCTAGTATCCACCTGGCTACCAAGTTGATAATCTCAAATCACTAAGCACCTGCTGCAGCTTCACTTGAGAGCCATTTATCTCCTAGGATCTGTGGGTATAAAGTTCGATTCCGTCCTTTTATTTTATTTGATGTTACATAAAAGGGATGAGAGCAGGATAGAGCAACGGCTAGAAAGTCTTAACAATTTTAAAACTTACATGATACTGAATGCAAGCGGTCCAAAACAGTTCCTTGTGAAAAGCAATGGAGGAGGCCTTTCTCAGCAGTGGACGATTATGTAAATGAAAATAATTTTAATGAATCTATAATATTTCTTCTAAATTTTTAAAGCTCGAGACAAAAACGAGAGGAAGTTATTCGGGTTCGCGTTCGCTCGGCTCATGGAAGCGAGCGGGGCCACGCTCAGGGACGGCGCTCACGAACTGTACGTCTACAAATGTGACGACCCCACTAAGTAAGTACCATTCTCTATCCTTTACTATTTACTGTCCATATATAACTTTTAGGAACAGGGTTTTTAGATGACGTAACCAGATAAATTACGAAAATAGATTGTGGATATACGGGAAGCGAAAACCTGAAAAAGAGATGGATGTATTGTGTGATAGATTATATGGGTAAGAATGGAGTGAATTTTGGTATGACGGATAAAAGAGCAGAATTGAAGAAGCGGACATATTGCCCCGATCCCAAGTGATATTTATCTGCATGAAAAGTCAAAGCCATTTATTCAATTTAGGCCCTAGTAGGGCACTTATGAATATGTCTATTTATTCTGAGATATTAAGGAATTTGGTATATGTAGTATGTCAGTTATTTTTGGTCTGGTTTCCATAGAACAAGCTCTGCTTATTTAATAATAAGATGACCGTGCGTGCAAATTTGACAACCGACTGATGAAAGATGTCTTTAACTCCCCTTGTCTATTTTAGGCTAACATCGGCAAGTTATTTGTCTTTACCGTCGTGTGCAAACGACTCAGCCCGCACACCAACTGTTAATGGCGTCGTGCCGTCCTTCCAAAGAAGTTCCAAAGAAAACTGTACTATAAGCACACTGCTGTGTTCGACTAAGCTTACGCAAAATGGTAAGAATTCAACTATCCTATGCTACGATTACTTGCAATTGTTGTTACTCAATCACCTCATGGCTGAACGGATTCGGAATAAATTTGACCCATTAATAGATTAAAATAAAATTAAGGGGATTCTGATGAGGGATTTCTGATTGGTTTGACGATTTTATTCTTATTTTCCTGAAACGACATATTATAGGGTATTTTACCTCAGTGAATCATTTGATCCCCTGAACACGTCGGGAAGAAACTGGTTTTTATATTCATCATCATCATCATCAGCCTATAATGTCCCACTGCTGAGCACAGGCCTCCTTTCACAAATGAAGGTGAAAGAGAATGGGCAATACTCCACCACGCGTGCCCACTGCGGATCGGTGGAGGTAGGCTAGTGGTCAACCTATTGTTGGAATTTTTCAAGCCGCCTAGGAGGCATCCAACTAGCTTAACGACTATCACAATTAAATGATAACCGGGACCAACGGCTTTACGTGCCTTCCGAAGCACGGAAACGCTCGATTTGAAGTACCACTAGGCGGTCACCCATCCAGGTACCGACAACGACAGGCGTAGCTTAACTTTGCCGATCGATTAAGAACGACTAATCATGCTACACCACGAGCGCTTCTTATTTTACTGTCTACTAAATGAGTGTTTAGAAATATCTTTTAACCGCATATTTTCCTAAAAATGTTGCTAATGTCTATTTCACAGAGGATCTCCTAGCTCTCCTACAATGGCGAGCTCGACCAGAAAAGGTACAAGAAACACTATTGAGGGTGTTGCGGTTAGGGGACGGACTGAGTTGCGAAGAGCTCATCAAGTTCCTAAGAGATGTATTAGACGCGTTATTCGCTTTGTTTTCCACTGAAGATGGCAATAGGTAAGAGACAAGTTTTATCCCACCAAAAACATTTTTATGTAAAATGTTGCCGCCAAGACATATGGCTCGTACTTTCAAAAAGTTATCAGATCTCATGTAGAGCCAAGCTTATAACTCTACATGCACTTACTCTACAAGCCCTAACTTCACAAACTCTACACACCTTAGTCAAAATATGTGGCTTGGCCGTTTTGCTACCGTCACATGGGAGTCAGGTGGAAAATGTATTCACTGTTCATTACTTTTTTGTTATTCAATAGTTCTTGTAGTATTGAAACGGCCAAGCCACATATTTTGACTACGGTGTGTAGAGTTTGTGAAGTTAGGGCTTGTAGAGTAAGTGCATGTAGAGTTATAAGCTTGGCTCTACATGAGATCTGATAACTTTTTGAAAGTACGAGCCATATGTCTTGGCGGCAACATTTTACATAAAAATGTTTTTGGTGGGATTTCACTTCTTTTTGTAAGTTGCTTATGTTTTTTTTTTTTTTGAAATTTCCAACTTTTATAATTTTTTTGTTGTTTGTGTACTAATACAAGCTTACATACCAAATTTCAGCTTTCTAGGACTTCAGGAAGTACCCTATGAGTTTTGATGATCATCAGTGAGTCAGTGACGAAATCGGGGTTTTTTAGATATCAATAAAATCTAAAGTATAAGAGCTATGTTATTGAAACTTAATATGTTTAATAAGTTTACTATTGACATCATGTCCTGAGAATTTTGTTTATCTGGTATAATCCAAACCCAAGTTATGAGGGTTCAAAAAAACGACGAAGCGCTTCGAGAAAAGGTAGGTAGTGCCCTTTCGCTTCGCTTGGCTGTCTTGGCGGGGGGCACTTCCGTGCCCCCAGATGGATGTTGTATGAGATTTTCAGCTTTCCTATTCAAAGATTCTTTCGTTTCCAGTTTCTTGTCCAAATGAATAATGAGCTAATGATGGTAGTCAATGATTTTCCTTTCTTATGCTAGGAAAAACTTTTTGTAATAATACGAAAATATTTGCAGGAAAATCACACAAGAATACAATTTCATATATTGTCAAAAATTTTTAGGCTATCACTAGGATAAGCTTATTTTTGACCACAAATCACCAGTAAGTAATAATGTGACGAAAGTTGTTAAGCACACGAAGCCTAAAAGTACAAAACGCGTATAAAACAGACGAAACACACCGGTAGCTGGCCTGGTGATAGATTTTCAACTTTAGGGTAGGCTGCCAGCTAGTCAGGTACTACCTACCTCTCTTCCATTCTGCTACGGTCTCTCACCACAGACGTAAATATAAATAGATACCGCATCCGTATGAAAACCAAGCGTGTAACTTTTTGTACTGCCATAATGGCACAAGATTGATTTAGTTAGGTTGGCATTAGATTTTTAACATGAAAATGAACCTATTTGTCAGCTAAATATATCCCTCGCTACACATCTCTAGTGGACATGTAGCCTTATGCGAGTTCCCTGTGCGCCGAAACGTTTTCAAAAGAAGAACATTCGGCCCCATTTTTGCACAGATTTTGACATGCGAAGTACATACACTTGTGGCATCTATTTAGATGTATATCTGTGTCTTATAAATTTAACTTTTGTTTAACAGTACGCCACATTCAGGCACCGTGTTCCTGGTGCTGATATCGATATGCAGCCTCCTCGATGAGACTCGGTTCCAACATTTCCGTCCAGTTTTAGATGTCTATATCGAAGAGCATTTTTCAGCTGCACTTGTATACAAGTTAGTATTTTTGTTCTATGAATCAATAGATTTCAGTCCATAGAAGTCCATCTGCTGTAAAGAGGCCAAAGGCGTAAGTATTTATTCTATCTTTGCTGTAAGCATTGCGATTGTTGCGTTCTTAATAATGTTTGAACGGCGGATTAGAGTCTTTATTAGAGCATAACATATTTAATTTGAAACGGATAAATTCGTTGGTGTCTGAAATCCATTTGGAAAGGTTTGTTTTATTTTGACCCACTTTGACTGCATAGTTTTTTTAATTGGGAGCTAACAGATAGTCACTTTCGACTTCAGTATAAATTAACCGTCCCATTAAAGAATGATTTTGAAAATGGCGGCTTGTATAGTCTCACAAACATTTTTTTTTTATACCACTAAGTGGCAAACAAGCATACTGCCCGCCTGATGTTAAGCGGTTACCGTAGCCTATGGACGCTTGCAACACCAGGGGTATCACACGCGCGTTGCCGACCCTGCAGAAATCTCTTCACACCCTTTTTGAAGAACCCCATGCTCCATTGGGAAAACCACGGCTTACGACTTATATGGCCCGATCGTCAAAAAAGGAGCTAACGACGCCATTTTGAAATGTCCATTGCCATAAATAGGTCCCTCCACCCTGTGTGTGTGTACCCTTTTGGATGCGAAGTAAATACACTCGCGTCATCTATTAAATTTATACCTGTGTTATTAACTGACAAAATTTTCCCAAGGAACAACATACCCAC